>OX578284.1:15850686-16140686 GCA_951217055.1 Gerris lacustris
TAATTTCTAAAAGATGATTAAAGTCTAAAAAAAAAGCTCGGAAGCAATAATAAGCTAAATAAATAATAATTGAAACCAAATATTACGGGTAATGGGACACAATACGCAGATCCTTTGCTACAATAGTTGAAAAAAGCCTTCTAGTAAGGCTGTGTTCTACAGTCTTCTTTAATTTGACTATGAAAAATCCTTACAAAATTAAAATTTAATTATCTAATGAATTTCACTTTTTAATTAATGTAAAGGTAAATATTTTTTCCTGCTAGTTCCATTTTGTTAATTGGAACCTTTTTTTTTAATTATTATATAATTAAGACATGCCCCTTTTACTTTCTTCTTTAACGAGTTATAAAATAAAAAGAAAAAAAGAGTAAAAGTGAAACTTCGAGAAATATACAAATTATAACACCCGAGTTTAATTAAAATTAATAAAAAGTTTGCCAATTAGTGTGACACATAGCTCCCTTGCGTTAAATGATGTTATACCGTTTGTCTAATTCATTTAATTTTGCTTCCGCTTACCCAAAGGTACCGGAAGCCGTGTGGTTGGTCTGAGGAACGAAACATTTTTGTCTCCTATTTAAAAAAATTCGAAGACAGAAATCCGTTTTAGACATCAGGGAACATTTTTGGTCCCATGTTTGTCTGTCTGTCTTTCGTTCAACTTTTGCGAACCAACATATCCTAAAAACTACACGTCTGATTTTAATTAAATTTGTATTGTATGTCATAAAAAGCTCATTGTCGGTTAAATGCTTTAAGTTTAATACTTCTGCGCCAATTAGTATCTCTTCCACATGCGCAGAAACATACATTTATGGACGGTGTTATAAAAGGAGCTAGCAGATAGCCCCAGATTAATTTTAACCACCTCCACTAGTTTAATCTTGCTAAATTGCTACATAGAAAAAAGACCAGTCATGCAACATAACGTAATGAGCGAATTTTCAAAGAAATCTGCGTATTATTTGCTTATGATAAATAGTTATTCCCCCTATAAAATGGTTTTCAGGGGTACAAGGTACAAAAGTCAAAATAGTATATACCCTTTAAGATTCATGTCCTTGGAAAGCTCTTTAAGAGTTGAGTAATTGTTGTTATGTACACTTTTGTCATATTTTCATATAAGAGGGGGTAAATTGTAAAAAAAAAAAAACAAACACGTTATTATACTACTTTTGACCCTAAATTGTCAAAATTTGAGCCCTAAACGGACTCTAAGAATTACGGCCAACGAACTCATCCTTTCTTTTGATATTATTGACATTTTAAAATTTGTTTGGATTTTTTAAGTGCATCCTAGGGTACTATATCGTCTGGAGTGACACATACATATGTACAATGTACAGTACATACATACATAAAATAAGCGGTAAAGTTAAGAATGGTCTTAAACGGATTGCCATAGAGAAAATGTTCAAAAATTCGCATTACAAAAATTATGAAGCCATTGCAAAAGCTTAATTTTCTTCAAATATGCGCTAAAAGAGGGAAAATAAATAAATTAGAAAATAATGGGTTGTAAAAGTGCCACACTAATTAGCAGACAATTTATACAAACATTTTAGACAACACGAGGAACAGACCACTTTACATAATTATGATTATGAATATGAAACACGTTACACTTCTTTGATATTTAAAATATCGAAGAGCCAACCAATTTTATCACTGCTTCGACCTTAGATGCTGGCGAGTTACTAACCATGTAGCTGGTGGTTACCTACCATCTGTTAATGGCTATTTTATGCTATGATAAAATCATTGATACCAGTCACCAAAAAATGATCATCAAACTCATGAGAACATAAAAATTAACTAAATAAAATAGTTAACGTTGTAAAGCCACACAACATCACGTTATGAAGTTCAAATTATAAAATTGAATATGAAAACTTCATCTATCCATCCGCGCGGTATATAACTAGGTGCTAAACATATTTACGCGTAAGTTCTATATCTCTGTTCTAAATTAGTTTAATTCTTTGTTTACTTACCATCCATGTCAATCTGTAGTTCTCCTTGAGTGTATTTGCCCACTTGAATCCACTGATATCGTCCCGGTGATGTCTGCTTGAAGTGTAGAATTGAGTATCTTGCAGGACCATCTCCGTAACCATCAAAATGAAACTCAGAACCAGAAAGTCCTAGTAACAAACAAACAACCAATTGTTCAAGCAACAAATATTAATTATCCAAAAACCGAAAAGAATATGTAGAAGAATATATTATGATAAAAGTTAGTCTGCGACAAATATTCGAGACTTCTTTTTTTTCATGGATCGCTTGGGACATATGAGAAAAGCTTAACTCCAACTTTGAATAGTATATACCCTTCATGATGCATGTCGTTGGAAAGCTCTTTAAGAGTACAGTAATTGTTGTTATATAAAATAATAAACTTTTGTAAGGGGGGGGGGGGGGGGGTAAATGGAAAAACAGGAAACATGCCTCTCCTTCGATTGAGTTCGATAGAACAACAGTCAAAAATATCAAAAATAAAAATCCGTTTCAGGCATTGGTTCCGTGTCCGTCAGTCGATCTGAAGGTCACTCAATTTGTGCGAACCAACATAATCTTAAAACCTACTTCTCTGATTTTAATGAAATTTGGATAGTTGGTTATAATTAGCCTAATTTTGGTCGGATATAAGTTTAATCTTCTGCGCACAAACATACATTTATTTACACCCATAGCTTCAAAAGTATACTCATCTGATTTTTATGAAATTTGGAAAGTTTGTCGAAAGTAGCCCGCAGATAAAACCAGATAAATTTCTACAGTCCACGCTCTTTCTTCTCTCTCTAAATTTTGCCAAATTGATGCTTCAATTAATGTAAAATATCAAAATAATTGTGACAGATTTAAAAAACGGGGGGAAAATTAAATAAATTTGACAATGATAGGTTGTAAAAGCATAAACTTATTAAAGTATACTAAATAAGAAGACAAAAAGCTATGTGCCACACTAATTGGCAGACTATTTAATTTAGAATTAATTAATACCAATAAATAGCATTCAATTAATTAATCAACTACTTAAATAACAAATTATCAACGAAAACGGATAAATATAAAGATTATATATAATAATTATTTTGTTGTTATGAGCTAGTATAAACATTGTTTTGATTTTAAAACATCAACGCACATATTAAGTGTGGAAAAGCGTTGACTTGGTGTAATTATATACATCTGGATCCGTTAGCCTGACTTCGAATAGTTCATATAATTTAATATATCTAATTTAAATCAAATTATAATTATTATTAACAACGGGAGACAGACAGAGAAAAATAGATTCCAGCGCCGGGGATGTAGGAGGCCCGTGGTTCGAATGTGATTTAAATTAAAATGTAAACTTTCCGTAGTTTGAATACTACCAAAACTTAAAAATTTAATTAATATATCTATTAAATAAAGTTAAACTAACATATTAATAATGTTTAAATCATTTTTGATACAATTAACAAATTACATTAGTATTTAGTATGTTACCTAGTTATATATATATATATATAAAGAAGAGTTCCTATTTCTTTGTTTTTATACAAATATACAGTTTTATTCCGAGCTAAATAAAATTTTTGAAACTTAAGAGGAAGAAGTTAGTCTGCAGGAGATTTTGAAAAACCTTATGCTGAAATGATTGCCATAAAACCTAAGCACTACAGTTCCAACTTCAAGTAGTTTTACGGCGGTAGTTTTAGTCTCTTAAACAAACATAAACTGGTTATTGTTGCTGAAAACACTTAAATTGGCTAGAACTATAAAATAAGTTTTTCCCTACTGAGAGCTTTCTTGACTAGAGTTGATGGATGTGGTTTTGAAGTAGTTTGGAAACTCCTGGTTGACTAAGGGCAGGGTTTTCACTACCCTATCCTTATATTAAACAAGGTGAGAGTGGACAAGGTCAGCTGCATATCACAACACAAAACTTTCCACCGAACCACTAGAGGATTCATAGCTGTCGGCAGTAAACCCTTGGTAAACCAACGGCAATATCCGTCAGCGCCGTTTTAAAATGGAAAAGTTCAGATTTAAAGAGCAATTGACATAACTTTAACAAAACTACTTTTTCAAATCATGCTGGATTAAATTATGATAACTGTCTCATAAAGCGGACAAAACTTGAAAAAATGTTGGAAATAATGATAAAAAAAAATAGCCTGCTCTTACGTTTACTTTCTTCTTAGAATCACTAAATTGCATTATATTAGACAAAAAAAAAAGACATTGGGACCCCCCCAAAAGAAAAATTATAAGGTCATTCTTTGATGTGATGCAATATCTAAAAATGACCATTAACTAAGTTTTAAAGAGTCTGTTTCTTTTAAAAGAAAACTATGATGAAATTAGAACAAGAAGAACCAAGGACATTATCAATATCCCTGGCGATAGTTCGAATCCCAGGAAATAAGACATTTTCACACTGACGATCATATCATAAGGATGTGTGAAGGCCCCCCCCCCCCCCCGGGTTTGCTCCATGGACCCATGAACGTGGTCTATGAATCCGGAATACGCCCGCCTCCAGGGCTCAATTTGGAAACCCCCCGGTAAAAGAAAAATTCATGAGGTAGAGTTTAGAATTGAAAATTAAGAAAGTCAAACTTTAAACTGTAATGCATCTAGTTAATTTACATTAAAATATTGACAATTTTTTCACAAATAGTTAATTAGTTTAAACATTTAAAAAAACAACAGAACTCAACAATGTCTGTTAAAAGAGGGGTTTCCCTAATAATAATGAAATAAGAATGATGAATATAGAAATGAAACTATCGAGGTTCATACTCAAACTAAATCAGTGTGACACATAGCTTCCTCGCATCCCATCAAGTACTTATTGTGATCACGTACTTTATTAATGTTATACTTTTACAACCCATTATCTTTAATTTATTTAATTTTCTCCCATTCTTCTTTTTAAATTTATATAAAAGTATCAATTTAAAACAATATAATAAGCGGAGATAATCTAAAATTAATGGAGGGCTATCTGCGGGCTAAATTTCTGATACATTAGATGAGTACTTTTAACCCTGCACTTCTACACACTATGTCTCTGAGGCGTATACATGCTGACTTAAGTTGATAGCTCTCGGTGCGCAAGCGTGCCAGCCATTAGCCCTTCTAGGTATGCTATCTCTCTTTAATTAACCTTCAGAATGCGTCAAAATCAGGTCTTTGCTGGGCTTTTATAAATTAGTAATTTACCACTTCTTTTAGTCTACTGTGCCTCAGGCACCCTATCGAGCCTAGCCTTATCGAGCTTGTTACCTTAATTGGCTTTTTTTATTGTTCCTAAAATTTGATTATTAAATCTTATATTGCCATATTTATAAAAATGTTACTTTATTTTTATATCTATTCATTAGATTATCATAATATAAGTTCAGGTTTAAATGCAGTAGGTGCTAGTGAGGAAAAATGTAAAATGTATACTTTGATCTGCTCTTTTCAGGTTAAAGGGTCAGTTTGGTAATCATTTTCTCCCTAACGAGTACCTTTTAACCATTTTATTAGACAAAGAAATGTTCCAAGTTCATGATTTTATCATCATTTAAATCTTAAACGTGTATAAGTTGGTCTAATTTTAATTTACACCTGAGAGGCGTAGTGTTAGAAATAATGGACTATTAGACAGTGTCAGTAAGGCAGGGTTAAATATATGAGTGAAAATAAATGTATGTTTGTGCGCATGTAGAAGAGAAACTTATAAGGACCAACAATGGGTTAATTATGACCTACCGTCTACATTTTTATTAAAATCGGACAAGTAGTTATTAAGATTATGTTGGTTCGCAAAAATTGAAGGACAGACATACACAGAACCCAAAATGTTCCCTGATCTTTGACATGGATTCCTGTCTTGGAATATTTGAAATCGGGACATAAAAAAATAGTTCTTCAGAAGGAAAGCTTCCTTAACCTTGGGTAAGCTTGGAAGCAAAAAAATAGTTCTTCAGAAGGATAGCTTCCATAACCTTGGGTAAGCTTGGAAGTAAAAAATAGTACTTCAGAAGGATAGCCTCCATAACCATGGGTAAGCTTGGAAGCAAGAAAATAGTTCTTCAGAAGGATAGCTTCCATAACCTTGGGTAAGCTTGGAAGTAAAAAATAGTACTTCAGAAGGATAGCCTCCATAACCTTGGGTAAGCTTGGAAGCAAAAAAATAGTTCTTCAGAAGGAAAGCTTCCATAACCTTGGGTAAGCTTGGAAGCAAAAATATCAACATAAAAATAAGAAGTATTATACCTGTGAAGGAAACATTCCTTAAATAGGAAAGAAGAAGACTTCCTTGGACTGGGACCATCTCCGGGCAGAGTCCTTTTCGTCCACCACACACATCCTTGTGCATATCTTTTAGTGCTTCAGCCAATGCCATCGTGGCATCTGAAACGAATTGGAGCTGTCCTTCGAACCTAGTGTTCTCTCGAGTTAAACGCTCCATCCCAGTACACGTGAGGTTATGTTGTTTGTTGTAAACCGTCTCTAAACTTCCAGGATGCTTACAATTGAAGTGTAGTTCCCAAAATTCTGAAACATAGATATTCAAAATGTAAATAATAATATCAAGAAATCTGATAATAGTTGATTTACATTACAAAGACTACTTAAGCTTTACTAGCTTACTTGGAGTTTTATGTGAGAGTCATCTTACGTGTTTAAAATAAAATTACCTGGATTAACTCAATATTTTGTTAATATATCGGTCACGTGGTTATAAACATTGTGCTAAGCAATCGTTTAAAATTATTTTAATACTATTTGAAATAGGAAGAATGTTTAAGGAACAGAAAGACAAGTTTTTCTCTTTTTACTTAACGCAAATAAAGAGAAGTATTGTGATGGCGTGTAAATTCGATATTGAGATTTTGATAGATTACACGTTCTTTGGTCCCCTGAGTCCAAAAAAGTTGTTTTAAAAAATGACAGTCTGTCGTCTGTGCAGACGCGTGGAGCCTAAACTACTGGGCTGATGTTGACGAAATTGGGCATACATGTTCAGACAAATCATACCCCGAGTTGAAATTGAGAAATTAATTTTAGCTCCAAATTTGGGAGCCCCCAAAAACTCTGAAAAAACGTGAAAAATTATTTCTCGAAAACAGTTCCGACGATTTTGATTAAAAAATTCTAAAATGAAGTCTATTTAAATATAGCAGATATGACAATATAAGCCGTTACAGTAGTCTGCCTCAGGAAAAATCTAGATTCCAAGATATTGATGAAAATAAATTTGATTTTGTTGAAAATTTAAACAAAAAGTTTGTGGGATCTGTGGCCGAGATTATTATGAGAAACATAAATTCAGAAAGATATACTTATGCCATAATACTTTGTAAATCTGACAGCTTAGATTGGCCAACCTATGAGAGGAAAATAATAAAACCACTAAGTGTATCTTAAAGCTGTGTCCTGACTACCGAACAGAGGAAACGAGCCAACCATTGATCTCTGCGCATGCTCAGTCTAAAGTGCGCCTGCGCATTTCAGACTGGGCATGCGCAGAGACCAGTGCTTGGCTCGTTTCCTCTGTTCGGTTCGGCAGTCTGGACACGGCTTAAGGTTATCCAGTGACATGTTTGTTTGCCTAGTTGCCCCGATCTACTACCCGCCAAAATCTCGAGCTCTCATTGGCTCCCCTCCCGTTTTTTTTTTATTTTCCCGCGCTGTCAGAATAACAAAGTATAATGGAACGAGTATCGTCTGAGTTGTCTTGGACCGATTTTTAAATTTAAACAACGAGAGTCGAAATAAATATATTTCTTGAAAATCAATGCTCCAGATAAAAGATTGTTCTCTTTTGAAACCTATAATGTTAGTATTTTGTTTTTTTCTGTTTGAAGTTCCAAATTTAATTATTATAATTTGAAAACCCAAGCTTCCTATTTGGCTTTTAAACTTCTATTTACTTATCTTGTCGGAGAATTTTACCCTTTTGCTACAAGTTTTCCTTATTTTCAGTTTTGCATAAACTCGCATTAACCAAATAAATTAATGTTAATTTAGGTTGCATGCATGTCACTTCATGTGGAAGTTTAAAACAAAGATAACCCAAAATAAATTTATTTATCAAGGGAATAAATTATTATATAAAATATGTAACCAGCGGCTAGCTAAGTATAAAATACAATCTCTGAATTACTTGACCTTCTTATATATAGTTATAACATCATAATTGGGATATGATATTATGGTAGATTTCATCATAGCACAGTCAATTGTTACACGGAAATTGTACAATACTGCTTATGCAATAGAAACTAAAAAAAAAAAAAAAAGCTCTATATTTGGGTCAAATATCCTAAAAGAAATAAAAACGGAAATTAAGTGAAAACAAATGTTCGTACCCTCAAAATCAGGATAAGTCTAAAGCAATCAAAAGAGATATTTGTGCAAAATATACCTAAATAAACAGGTCAAGTGTGTGCTGGTCAGCACACAGCGAGGGTCCGTAGGCCACACTGTATAGTTTAAGTGGTACCCTATTGATGGTGTTTTTTAAACTGCTAAAAAGCTTACTTTGAACTATCCAATGGGTCTGATATTCTCAAAACACATAAACAAACTTCCGGTAAAGTATTTTTTTGCCACTGAACCGGACTACAACCATATAAATACATCGAAAAGACCATAATTATAAAAAAGCGTATTTTGTCAATAAAAAATAAAATATTGTTTTTTTCGAAATTTCCAAAAAGTGGTATCTTTACTTTTGGAAAAAGAATGTTCAGGAATTTTTTCAGATTTTTTTCACATAAGCGAGATAGAGGGGGGGGGGGCACGTTTCACACCCACTTCAAACTTGCCTACGCTCGCCCTATCAAAGTTATATCCAAAGAATTATATATTTTTGTAATCAGCTAGACGTACCCTTTCATATGATACCCCTCACGGTGTCGAAAAAAAATAAAACTAATTTAACCCTTAAGTTTTTTTACCCTAATTTTTTTGAAAAATATTTTTTCAAGTCGCTATATTTTTAAAATATGTGGGTAGGTAAAAGACACATACATGCCAAATTTCAAAGTTATTGGGCGAAAGGTGTAGCCGTGAGAGCATGCGACAGGACGGACGGACAGACACGCAGGAAAATATAAGGGTCCTTGGATTTGCCTACGGACCCTAAAAAATGAAGCTCCTGTTATAAGGACGGGTTCTATCTTAAGGCATGGAAGCTTTGCGGTAAACATTGATACGTTAGAAATACGATATATTTATCTTATACTACTGTTTTTACGTTACATACTTGTTTCTACTTATTTTCATAACAATATGGTATACAATATCAGAGCATTATAATAACCTCACATATTATTATCATTTTTACTTTTCCTCACTACCTATAGTAGGAAAAGTATTGTTTTCACTAAAAAAATATTTTTGGAGATTTCAACGGAATGATCCGTTTTAGGTGTTATTAAGACCTCCTAAGTGGTTTTCGGCATGACGTCTGTATGTATGTGTGTATGTGTGTTATCATCGTAGCGCCCAAGGTATTTAACCTAGAAAGTTGAAAGTTGGCAGAAAAACCAGTCATTACCTGTACCTGTAGTGGTGCCGCCCGGAAAATCAACTTTTCTGCCATCTTGAACGTTTGCTGTCAGCAAAAATTAAAAAAAAATCGTAAAAAATCAAACATAATCCTGATCAAGTTGACATTTGGCACGAATATACCTCTCTGTATGAAGAACAAGCCCACCAAATTTCATTTTGTTATTGGCCGCCATTTTGAAGTTATAATTTTTGAATTTTTAAACTTTGATGGTTAATAATACCAAAAGTATAAATAGGTTTTTGACATTTAGTATATCGTTGGAACCGGAAAAAATTAAGGACCAAATATAAAAAAACCCGATGAAATTCCATTAATTATTTTAAAAGTTATATGCGAATATAATTATTTATTAGTGGCATGATTTTGATGACGTCAAAGTTTGTTTACATCTGTCAAAATACCACCAAAATTAAAATAATAAAATAAAATATAGGTATTAGAAATAAGGTTTTTAAGAGTGATAATAAATCAGTTAGTTCAGAATGGTTACCCATCCAAGTACTGACCACGTCCAATGCTGCTTCCTCCTGCTGCGAAGCAGCAGGAGAGGCCACTTTAGTGGCCTCTGAAGTGAGGAAAAGTTCCGAGGTTCCCCGTACCCGATTTTTTTTATACTTAAATTAAAATCTTAAATTTAACTAATAATTAATACTTTTAACTAAACGACTTGTTTGTAGGGTTTCGTATATAGATCCTTCTCAAAACCCTTATGCCGAAGGTGATGTCTGTCCGGTCCGTCCGTCGATCTTTGGTTCATATCCCCGAACCATTTAAGTTAAAAAGTTTAAATTTAAAATAGTGGCGTAACTTTTGACCCCCACATAGGAGAAATATAGAGAAGATAAAAATCTAATATGCGCAAGCGCAATTCACTGAAATGGAGTAAACTCAAATATTTTAATTATTTTTAATTTTGGAGTGGAGTATCAAATGAAAGCTAGTGATTAGGTTACAATTAAAGTTAAAAATCATTAATTGCTAAATAATGCTAACTAGTCTGTGACTAATTTATGAATTTGCACGAGAAGCTAAAAACTACGAAAACTTTTGGTGCCGAAAGGTTACAATCTATTCTCCATGGTTACAATTGAACCACGTAAACAAGAGAAGGTTATCACTTGTGAAGAAATGCGTTACTGTATACACACTGTATCTTACACGTTATGTTATACGTACTGTTTAGTATTTTTTCTTTATGATAAATTCTTTATAATTAATGAATAAATTATAATGGTACCTAATATTGTTTTAATTCTTTTAATTTGTACAGCCAAAAAATTGCGAAACAGAAATATTAACAGCCATGAACCTAAATAACAGGAATCATTCAGTAGTAATGCATTTTTCTTAAAACTATTTTGATATTTGCTTGGCTAAGACTTATAATAAAGAATACTAAAGATAGTGTTCTTTGTTTGAATAAAAATAAATAGTCCACAGGCCACCATAAGAAGTGAGTCGCTGATTGATAAAGTTTTCTTACCTTATGGAATCGCTTATTTATGCCTTGTCCACCGATGAATTGGGTATATGGCAACTGGGCGCTGGGCCATTTCTTTTTTGTTGACATGCCAAACTTGCCCTTCAGCGGGAACATTGAAAAGAGATAGATAAAGTTTTGATTTTCACAGGATCGTTTAATTAAAGTATTTAAAAAACAGTGGTAAAGGTGGCCACCGATAAGAGTGGGCCGTTTGGGGTGTCCACCCCCAAACATATCGCTTTGCGGGGACGTTGAAAAGAAAACGGCCCACTCTTATAGGTGGCCACCTTTACCACTGTTTTTTAAATACTTTAATTAAACGATCCTGTGAAAATCAAAACTTTATCTATCTCTTTTCAATGTTCCCGCTGAAGGGCAAGTTTGGCATGTCAACAAAAAAGAAATGGCCCAGCGCCCAGTTGCCATATACCCAATTCATCGGTGGACAAGGCATAAATAAGCGATTCCATAAGGTAAGAAAACTTTATCAATCAGCGACTCACTTCTTATGGTGGCCTGTGGACTAAAAGTATTTTGATAGTTTAATTTAGCTGAATAATATTCAACAGGAATTATAATTTATTATTTCTTTAAGATAAATCCTACTCATTACTTTTAAAATACACTTCTCATTATACCCCGGAGTATAAAATGAATGTTGATATAATCAGATTAATCTTTGAAATCAACAAAACAGCTCACCTAAATTTCATGACAGCTGCATTATTCCCTTTATTGTTATAAAAGAATAAAATAAAGGAGAAATAGACTGCCAATTTGTGTGACACATAGCTTCCACTAGTCCTATTTCGTATGGTTGTAAATGTATTTAATTTCCCCCCGTTTTTTACATCAGTCAACATTGTTTTGATTTTTTAACATGAATTACAACACTCTTTCACATTAATGAAATTCTTTAGAAATATATATATCTGTAAATATATCCACAATTTAATACTGAATTATAGCTAAAGATAGTTATTTTTTTCTTTTTCGAGGTGACTGTGTTCACACTAACGTTTTTAGTGTTTCTGCAGAACTCAAAAATTGGTAAAGTACGAGCTCTCTTTCTCACTATTTTCTTAAAAGGGCGTGAAAAAATTGTGATCAAAACAATATTTCTTTTTATTAAAAAAAATATATATTATATACGGTACTAGGTTACATTAGTAAATTACTCCAACGAAAACTTGTTTAAGAAAAAGAAACACAAAATAAAAACTGATACGGTAAGGTAAATAAAATCTATTTGTATAACCTGTTGTGGTTCAGTTCAATTATAACAAGACTATAACCTTCTGGCACAAACATTTTTCGTGGTATTTAGCTTCTAGTAAATTTGCAGATTGTGATAATGGATAATGAATGATTAACTAACAACGATTAACTAACATTTCAAGTAAAATAAATGTATGTATATGATATATTATACATGGTGGTCCAAAAGTCTCCCCCTCCCCCCTCTTAACTTTTGAACGGGTAGAGATAAATTAATGAAACTTGGGGGATCTCTACCATGCAAAGGGAAGTTTGTTTTCATGCACTTGCCCACTAGGGGCAACCACCCACTTTGCCCCCAGGTCACCCAACTTCAAAATTTCAAATTGGAATGTATATTTTTGATAGCATATTTGGATTCTACGGTAAAAAATAATAAACTTTTACTTGAAACTATTTTTTCTATCTCCAATATTTTTCCTCCTACAGGGGGTGCAAAGATAGCAAAATAACCCTTCCGAAATAGTAAAAAAATAAATCTTAGATCGGTGTAAAATCTAAACCGTTAGAAATAAAGTAATGAAACTTGGGGGGATCTGTACCATGTAAAGGGAAGTGTGTATTCATCCACTCGTGTATTAGGGGCAACCACCATTTTGCCCCCAGGCACTGAAATTTACCATTTTTATACCTTTGCCCCCCTATAGGGGGCAAAATATTGGAGATATAAAAAAAAGTTTGAAGTAAAATATTTTTATTTTTCGCCGTAGAATCTAAATCTGCTATCAAAAATATACACTCTAGGTTAAAATTTTAAAGTATGGTAGCCTGGGGGGGAAAATGGGTGGTTGCCCCTACTGTACGATTGCATGAAAACAAACTTCCCTTTACATGGTACAGATCCCCCAAGTTTCATTAATTTATCTCTAACCGTTTAGATTTTACAACGTATTATCAGAAGGGTTATTTTGCTATCTTTGCCCCCCTATAAGGGGCAAAATATTGGAAATTGGAAAAAAAGTTTCAAGTAAAAGTTTATTATTTTTCACCGTAGAATCCAAATATGCTATCAAAAATATACATTCCAATTTGAAATTTTAAAGTTAGGTGGCCTGGGGGCAAAGTGGGTGGTTGCCCCTAGTGGGTGATTGCATGAAAACAAACTTCCCTTTGCATGGTAGAGATCCCCCAAGTTTCATTAATTTATCTCAACCCGTTCAAAAGTTAAGGGGGGGGGGGGACTTTTGGACCACCCTGTAGATGTTCCTGATGATTTATAAAGAGTGCTCTGTTCCTATTCATTAGATCCAAAGACAATTTATTGGTGTACCATTAAACGATGCCTAATGTGAACATACTCATAAAATTTACATAAATGCGTTGGAATCTTCATTACATACGTTTACGTCACATTTGAGATAAACGGCTTAATTTGGGGGATTAATTTCAAAGTATTAGGCAAATAAATTAAATTCTTTAGACATCATTACTTTAATAGAGCATCACTTAAGTGTTTTGGTGCGAGTCAAGTTAAATTCCTTAAATTACGAAATAAATATAGCAGTGTCCATGATTTTTATTTTAAAATCTATTATGCTTTAAGTGCATTACGCTAACATACGTAAATAAGGACTAATCAGGTTTAGCTATGCATTAAGCATTTGGTTTTCGTGCATTACGGTAACATACGTAAATAAGGACTAATCAGGTTTAGCTATGCATTAAGCATTTGGTTTTCGTGCATTACGCTAACATACGTAAATAAGGACTAATCAGGTTTAGCTATGCATTAAGCATTTGGTTTTCGTGCATTACGGTAACATACGTAAATAAGGACTAATCAGGTTTAGCTATGCATTAAGCATTTGGTTTTCGTGCATTACGGTAACATACGTAAATAAGGACTAATCAGGTTTAGCTATGCATTAAGCATTTGGTTTTCGTGCATTACGCTAACATACGTAAATAAGGACTAATCAGGTTTAGCTATGCATTAAGCATTTGGTTTTCGTGCATTACGGTAACATACGTAAATATGGACTAATCAGGTTTAGCTATGCATTAAGCATTTGGTGTTCGTGCATTACGGTAACATACGTAAATAAGGACTAATCAGGTTTAGCTATGCATTAAAGCATTTGGTTTTCGTGCATTACGGTAACATACGTAAAAAAGGACCAATCAGGTTTACCTATGTATTAAGTAGGCAGATATTGTTAGTTATCATAAGTATCATTTTATCCTAAATTACTCTTTTTTGGGATGCCCTAAGTGGATTATCGCTATTTCCAGCTTTGTCTGAATTAATCGATTCCAAAAGTCAAATTTTACTGGGCTATCAGTTTTATGTTTGGAGTTCTTCAAAATTCCATTCGTAATGCTTAACTTCCTCAAAGACTATTTTGGTAGTAAGAATTTACCTTGTAAAGGCTTGTTCGGTTTCTATTACTACGTTTTTATTAGCTTGCTTTCTTGTTTGTTTGTTTGTTTGTCCAGTACAAATCTTGTAATCGATTTTTAACTAACTTCCTGACTAAGTAGAAAGCTGGAACTTGCACAGATTATGTATTTCCGATGACAATACAATAATCAGTAATTAGATTTACCAAATTATTACTATTAGTTGATACATTTCTTAAATATTTAGGCGGTCAAATTCAAAATCAATTGTAAAGCCTGGTTTACACGATCAAAGTATACTTGGTCAAAGTAGTGGAACTTTGATTCACTATTAAGTAGAGGTTAAGATAGATTGTGTGAAATGTTTGTCCCTCTAGTACTTTCCAGTTAAATTGTACTTATTAAGTTTTAAAACAGTGGTGATATATCACCTTCTGGTGAACAAAACCCAGCTTAACCTGACATCTGTCATTTTTTGACTGCTCGTTCTCATAATTTGTCAGGTTGGCACCATTTTTGTTTTTACCAAAGTCTACTTTGATGGAACCCATCCAACTCAACTTGGATATCCAAGTTGACTTTGATACACTGTTTACATGATCAAAGTAGAGTCAAAACTGACTTGGTCCAAGTATACTTGGAGCGTGTAAACCCGGCTTTTACAAACACGACCAGTGACACCTAAGGAAACCCACAAGGGAAATTTTAACACGTAGTATATATAAAGTTCTTTTTATCTTGCATTATTTAAATGATAACATCAAAATAAGTCAGGACTAATTAATTTTGAAATGTATCCGTAATTATTATTGGATTAAAATTAACTCTTTATACTACTACGTTGGTTGAAATAATTGTTTAATTTGAAAACTTAAAACTTTGGAATGATAAAGCATGTATTTAATTAAATTAGAAAGTCGACATTTTATAACTATTCATGTCTTTGAATTATACATGTAATTTGTATAATATGTATTTGGGCAAGTCATTCCCCGTCGCTCTCTGGTTAGTGCAATAGACCGTACATTGAGATATCAAAGCTGAAATCCTAGAGATAGATAAATTATTATCCGGTTATCCTCGTTTCCTTAATAATATTAATTTGATGTTAATGTGAAAATAAGCATCGTATATCGCTGTATATATCGATAGTTGTTACATAACCATCGAAGGAAATAAATACATTCGAAGGAAATTTTGACAGCGTCAAAGGTTAAAATATTATAAATGCCTCATTAGCAAAAGCGTCTTTCAGTTCTTAGATGAGCCCACTTAGCTATACATAGATCATCTAATGAGTTAATGTAAAACTAAGAAGAAACAAAACGTAAGTTATGTTACTCGTTACTGCCAAATTTATTAAATTATTTCCCTCTTTTTTTAAAACAAATCTGTCAACGTTATTTTGGGTTTTTTTTTTCGAGGATGGAAGTATCAACTTAGCCAATATTTAATGTGCACAGACGGTTCAAATAATCATGGGACCATCTGTTGGCTACTTTTAACTAACCATTTAAATTTCTTTAAAATAGGAAGAGCACTTTTTAAGATATGGGTGAAAATTAAAGAAAATATTTGTGCCCATATGGAAGAGAAATGAATACATCTGCACTTGCAGAATCTTGAAATTACTGTAAGACCAACAATGGGCTAATTATGACCTACCATCCAAATTTATCAAAATCTGACTATTAGTTTGGGAAAATGTTGGTTCGCAAAAATATTGGACAGGCCAACAGACAGACAGACACAAGATCAAAAGTGTTTTTATTCTTTAGAAAGATTAAAATGCTTCCGCTACCTTCGGTAAGCTTGCGGAAGCAATACGTAAAATCATGTTGCTATAGCGACGCAAGTTATGTTTTGCCTGATTTTTTTTTTTTTTTTACAACCGAGTCTGTTGTGCCTTTAAGATTGTTAAGATCGCCGGCTTAGTTGAGTTGCGTATCAATAATTGGTTTATTTGCAAGTCAAGAAAAAGGAACATACATCCCCGAAGTGGCCATTGTAGAACCCTTACTTATCCAAGGTAATTTTTTTGTGTATAACCTTTATGTTTTTGTGAGTGAGTTTATGTTTTTGTGAGTGAGAGACACCAAGGGATGTGCCACGCAAAAATGGCACATAGGAACTGTTCCAACATCAGACTTACGTCATGAAGATGTTGGCTCGGCAATACGCCATGTCCTGCATCGTTTCGTCGCTTCCGACTCATCAGGGGCTCGACAATGCCCACCCAACTCGGGACCTATACCAGACCAAGAAGATCAGATATAGGACTTATCAGAGAAGACATCAGAGATGGACATGGACATGGCGTAAGGCCGAGCCAACATCTTGATGACGTAAGTCTGATGTTGGAACAGTTCCTTTGTGCCATTTTTGCGTGGCACATCCCTTTGTGTCTCTCACTCAAACAAATTGTGTAGCTAATTGCAGTGTGTAAACGCAGGATTTTTATTGCTAATAACCTTTATGTTACATATTTTCTCAAGTATATATTTAACCAGCTCCTTGTAGTTTTCTTGTAATTATGTTATCCCAAACGAGAACACGTCCGTTGGCATGTATAATAAGCAATGATACGTTAGCATGGGAGTTACGCTCTTTCGATTCCTTTGTTTTGATTTTCACTTGGTTACATAAAACTGTTAAAGAAAGGCTGAGAAAGATCTAAATCATTCTAGAGTTACCGCACTAACATAAATATCTCGTCCGAGGTACAGGTACCGAAGCTAGTTTTGCTATTAAATTATGACATAAATGCATGGTAATGTCAGGTTTACCTCTCAGGTATCACGTATACCACAACGTATATGGCTGCCTGAAAACATAAAATGGTATATTGAACTCATACAATATAAACCAATCAATTTGATCTCTTTGTATTTTCTTTAACCTAATAGAATAGAGGTAAAGTTAAACACCGCAACCAGAACAAAGTTAAGTCTTTGTACATATTTTAAAAAAGAAAATTATCTCATTTTTCGTATATAAACCTATTGTATTAAATGGAAAATCCTTAGAAGGAAGAGTAGCTCGGTGAATAATTAATAAATTCGCTAGTTTGGAAGTGTATAATCAAGTTAGGGAAGTTTGAGTTTTAGGCAACGAGTGCTGAGAACTCTACCTAACCCACCTCCTTAGACTAATAATTGTTTTCTCGGGTTACCCTCCAGTTTCAGAGTGGTTTTTGTTAATTAAGTTAACTCTTAAGTTTCGAGACAGTATGTTGTCAAAACTCCAATTAAAATGGATTAATTGCTTAATGGAGATCCATTAAGCTTATAGGTTATGTTTTAATCTATATCTTGGGTGTTTTCTTTCACTATCATAATCATTTATTGTAAGTTTTAAGAGAGAAATAAAATATTCAGTATAATATTCACTTTGGTAATCTACAAGAAGGGTATTTAACGTAATATTTATGGCATATTAAAATCTACAATTAAAATCCAAATACCACTTACACATCTCGATTAATTTGGAACCACTAGACAAAGTGTTGAAATTTTACTGGAAGTTTACCTTAACGATGGGGTAACTGGTATCACATAAATTTAATCTTAACACTGAGACTATTACTTTTAGTTTTAAAGGCTAAAGTTTTTAGTCAAACTATTATTTCCGCAGAACCATAAAATAAAGTTGGTGAGCAATCTCAGGCAGTGACGAGTGTTTATCCCACTGCCAATTTTATCA
Source organism: Gerris lacustris (assembly GCA_951217055.1). Classification (NCBI taxonomy): domain Eukaryota; kingdom Metazoa; phylum Arthropoda; class Insecta; order Hemiptera; family Gerridae; genus Gerris; species Gerris lacustris. The sequence goes on from OX578284.1 coordinate 15,869,058, forward strand.
AGTTGTACGTATAGATAATCCGATATGTTTGTCAGCGTCAAAGCATTGAGTCGTTTTGACATTTGAGCTTGGTCTAAAAATATGTAAATCTAGTGGTAGGAAAATGAATGAATATAGAAAAGTGGCAAGAGTATGGGAAAAGAAAAACTATGAACTCCGAAAAAACGGCTCTTTAGTAGAGAATAGATAAAGCTTAGGAGAGGATAGGAAAATAAAGATAGGAAGAATGATTTTTTTATAAGCAGATTGAGGAATTTGAATTAATAATAATTTCAAGATAAAAAGAACTTTTTATATACTACGTTTTTAAATTTTCTGTTGAATCGTATGTAATGTTGATAATATAATTGTTATTGTTATATAATATATAATGTTAGTGAAAAAAAAATAGTTCCGAATTTATTTACTTCACATAAATGACAACCATCCAGAGAGCTGATCTTAAACCTATAAAAGGATAAATCTTTGTACAACGGATCTCCCCAACACCAAATCTAAAGCATGCCATCGATATATTTGAAATAATATAATCGATAAATAATATAATCGATATTTCCTGTTTTGCTGTCATTCAATGTTTATCTATCACAAATTTGAGACCCGTCAAAATGAAGATTGCGTAAATATGGGATACGGCAATACAAATAAAATAACTTGCGGATTTTTTCCGAACTAACTCTCCGTACAGCAAAATTTGCTGAAAACTAATTAAATTCTGCTGAAAGATGGCTAAAAGTATGAAAATAATGCATTGTCATCGTGTTCTGAGCTATGCTAAAAGTTTTAAATGTCTAGCTATTCGGGAAGTTAGTTAGAAATCGATTGCCAGATTTGTACCGGACAAACAAACAAACAAACAAACAAACAATCAAACAAGAATGCAAGCTAATAAAAACGTAGTAAAATAATTCTTGGGTAGAGGGAGGGCGGGGGGGATCTGATAAAAAAGTCTCAAAATATTGTGTGTTGAAAATTTAAGCTTAGTGTAAAATATTTAAATAATGTGTCAATTAAAATGATAAATATAATAGATGCTTTCCTCAGGTTAAAAAGCTAGTATCGCATTACTTCATATAAACATGCACTTGTAACTTGTAATGTACATGAATAATAATGCTCGAAATAACTTACGGTCTTTTTAAATACATAATAACAATGTTTAAGTTAGATGATATAATTTATTCATAGAAATTAGTTTGATAACAGTTTAAACATACTATCTTTAAAACAATTAAACTATAAGTTCGGATTACCATACTTTAATTTTTGTTATCGTACTACAAATGTAGCTTTATCGACGAAGTTTAAATTATTCAGACAATATAGGGAAACAACAAATACTATGTTGTCACTTGTTACATATTTTAAAGAATTTATTTATTCCTTTGTTACTTGTCTTTGTTTTAAACACAAGCAAGAAGTCACTAGCAGACAACCAAAATTATCATAAATATATAAGTTCGATGTGTGTTTATGGAAAAACTGAAAGCAAGAAACTTAAAGTTAAAGGTAACTTGAAGTTTCTGACAAAATAAGTAAGCACAAGTTTAAAGGTTGAATGAGAAAAGCGTAGAGTTTTCAAAGTATAATTAAACTTTGAATTAAGACAGATCAAAAAAAAAGACCGAGGAAAAGCAACGTAGAAATGTCTAAAGGAAACCATTCGTAAATACCACCCAAAGGGCAGGGATTTTCTGAGAAAACTCATCATTTTGACGGCTCATGTTTTAAGCACTTTTCCCTAAGCACCTCTCAAATAAATACTGAAAAGTTCATCTAAGGATTCCTTAACAACCATTATCAATGCCTTCCACCTCTTAAAGAGATTTACACCCACATTATAGTTTTATTATAATATCTGCTCAGTTAATTATCATGACGATGAATAAGGTAAAGTAGATGATAAATATTATTAAATAATATTATTTTTTTACATTGGAATAAGTGTGGTTGATCTTTATCAAGTATTGAGCTCGAAGATTGTAAACATAAACTTCTTGTTCATCAACACACGTACACCAGATAATTGATTAGTTCCATTTGAACACCCACCAAGTTTCATACCTTGTCTTTGAGTTTAAAACCCCTTCTACTAAACAATGATTATTATTTCCTTCGATTGTCCCTCTTTATCTTCTTATTGTATGCTATATTCCTTATTCTTGTGTTATCTATCTTTTCTTATATTATTATGTATTATGTAATATGTATTTATGTATTACAAATGTTCAAAAATAACAAGAGATTTTGAAATTAAAAATTACTTACAAAAAGGAGTAACTCCTAACAAATATACAAATGTAAAAATAAAACGGGTAAGGGGTAGCACGGAACTCTTCCTGCTGCTTCGCTGCAGGAGGAAGCAGCAGTGGGCTTAGTCAGTACTTGGATGGGTGACAGTTTTGAACTAACTGATTTTTTTTTATAATCTTTTCAAAAAAAATTGTATACAACATTTTTATTTATTTTATTTCATTTATTTAATTATTTGAATTTTGGTATTTTTACAGATGTAAACAAACTTTCACGTTTAACAAAAGTATCGCACTTATTAATAATTATGTTCGTTTATAACGTTTAAACTAATTTATAGTATTTCATCCTTTTTTTTATATTCGTTCCTTACTTTTAGCCGGTTCCATCGATATACTATATATTAAAAACGTATTTATACTTTCGGTATTATTAACCGTTAAAGTTTCAAAATTAAAAAATCGATAACTTCAAAAAGGTGGCCAATATCAAAATTTAGATTTTTTAAATTATTTTAAATCTTTGCTGACCTAGCCAACTGGGTTCAAGATGGTGGAAAATGTTGATTTTACGGGCGGCACAACTAGAAGTAAGGACACATTTTTCTCCCAAGTTTCAACTCTCTGGTTTAATACCCTGGGTGCTATGTTGATAACAAACATACACACATACTGACTTCATGCTGAAAACCACTAAGGAGGTCTTAAAAACACCCAAAACGGATAATTCAGTTGAAATCTCGAAAAAAATTGGTTGAAAACATAACTTTTCCTACCATAAGCGAGAAAAAGTAAAAAAGCAAACTCTCGCGTAAAAACTTGTGAGATCATAGGATTAGCCAAGTCTCCCTGTCCGAGTAAGTTGTACGATGTCTATTCCATCCAGTACAAGTAAATGATGTTGTTTGTCAGAGATTCTCTGTAACTCACAAACTCTAACAAATAATTTCTTTCCTAAATTATTCTACAGTTTTAATAAATAAAATAACAATAAACTATTTAACCTCTTTGTGCTACGTAGTTGCCAAGTTAAACGAGTAGAGTGATTTGCGAAGAATATGTTTGAGTTTGCGAGGGACAGAGATTAGAGAGAGGGGATAGACCAAAAACGTCATTAACTTGTACTGGATGGATTAGACCTAGTTGAACTTACTCGGACTAGGGAAGACTTGGCTAAACCTATGATCTCACTTTTTACGCGAGACTTGGCTTATTTTATTGACATTAGTGTTTTATTGGGATTTCCTCTTTATATAAAATAATATACATAAGCAGTATAATTCATTACATGTTAAGAAAGCTTAGAGTTAACTTTTATTGAATGAATTCAAACAATATTAAGTTTTTGATTTTATAATTAAATTGTAAATTAATTCAATTTGCATGGTATTAATATCAATTTTGGTTTAAGTTATAAGTATTTTAATTACGTAACAGAAAACTAATATTGATTATAATTAATTATTATTATTTTGCATATTACCTTTAATAATGCAAGTATTGCAAGGTCTAAAACATTATCTTAGACAAGACAAATTATACTTGGTCTAATATAACTAGAATCCTTTGCTTCTTCAGACCTAATTAATCTTTTAGTAAGACGGCACTTGACAATTTTAAGTCTTATAATAAATCAAGTATTATGCTGGTTTAGTAGACGAAGTACTAAGTTCATTTGTTTCTTTTGACAGCAAACTATATTTATTTACAGTAAAGCCTGAGGTTAAAAATAACATACAATATATAAATATAAAAGAATTACGGTTATTTATTTTATTTTTTTTTTTTTTCAAAATTCATGTTTTATTTAATATTATTAATTCAGCTGGTTTTTGTAAAAGTGAAAAAATAAAAAGCTAGTATTGCAAGTATTTTTTAGAGTCAAAATAACAATAAAGAAGAAAAACAATAAAGAAATATGAAGGGATAGAACAAGTAAAAAATAACAACAGGATAAAATGCAAATTGGGTTTGTTAAGGTTTTTTATTTAGCTAAGTTAAATTACGTAATAACTCAATAAAAATCGGACAAAAGGTTTTTTATTTTATCGTTACTAAATAGTGGCATGCAGATACGTATGATTTCCCTCTAAAAATCCGAATACCACACCACCGAAATTCTTAAAGTCAAAGTTAAAACATTCTGCCTAACAGTCTAACTGCAATATTTCTGAAATGGGTTGTCAAAATTTGTTTTCAATAGCTTAAATTGTTAGGAAAATTTACCACCCTGAATTCTTACTATTACTCTAACCACACTTAATAGTTTTAACGATCTATATTAATTTATAGCGGTGTCGCTGTTGGTTTTACTACAAAATGTTATTTGTAAAAAATGTTCGTCTCATCGAATAAATAAAGGTAAAATTTTTCCCCGTCCTAAAATTCCAATTTTAATTTTGAAGCGCACGTTTACGCGAGCGTTGTGCGTGAACGCTTAGGCAGATACCGTTGTCCGACAAACTCGTCCTGAGGATTGGTAAAATGAAGATGTGTACCAAATTTCATCCAAATCGGTCTACTCTTACTCAATTAATCGTCGTACGTTTCAGACACACAGACATGGAGCATATTTCGTTGAATGTAGGAAGCTCGCTTCAATAATTAAATTTTTTATAGTTTATAAATTTTGAAAGTCCCTCTTTCAAGGAGGGCGGTATGTTTAATCTCGAGTTTTTATCGTCCTTTGTAAGGCATGTTTGTTTGGCCTTGGACAGGCAGGTTCCCTTCGCGCCTTGTCCCCCCAACTTGGAATCATTCTTATCTCCCCTCCTATGTATATTGTTTATAATAGGGATGGGAGGAAAGGTTCCATGAGTGGAACGAGTTACAACGTTTCGTTCCAAACCAATAACTAGTTCCAGGAACTAGTTATTTTTGGAACGTATCAGTATATGTTCCAAAGAAACAGTTTCTCTTATGCTTCACGTGTTCCTGAGTCTAGTCCATGTTCGTTCTACAATAAGTTTCGTTTCTTTATTAAATAGTTCCACTCTTCACTGACGCTGACGATGAAAAGTTGAAATTAAATACAAACTTTATAATAATATTATTAAGATCTCTTTATTTATCTTTTTATCTTATAATTTTTTATAGTGATATTTTAATTGCAACCAAGTAAACAGTATAATAAAAATGTTTATGATACAACATTATGGTAACTACTTAAAAGTATATTTTATACCAGTATAAATAATATTTTTAAATACTAGAATATGTTCTTTCCATAACGAGATCCTAAAACTAAACAAAAAACAAATTAAATTTCACCTGTTTATTTCGTATTTTTACTAACTATTTACTAAAGCGGAAAACAAAACTAAAAAAACGAAACGAGTGGCGAAGGGCGAAAGTGACAAGAGGAAGTTGACTATGGACCTAAAAGAAAAAAAGCGGCAAAAAGGCATCTATGTCTCTGAAAGAGAAAAAGATAACGCTTCACTATAACTGGAGTGATTCCGAGACTCGAGCTCTCATCCCCACTCCATTACTCTACTCTACTATACAAGATAACATAAGACACACACGTTACGTTCCAGCTTGGCTGGAACTGGAACTTGTAACGAAACTATAGTTTTCGTTCCTCGCGAAACGAATCTTTTACGTTCCCTCCGAGTTACAGTTTCGTTACGTTATCTCGTTCCCGTTTCGTCTTTTCAGTTACGTTACACGTTACGTATTGGCGCTTGGAACGAAGATCATTAGTTTCGTTTCAAGAGAAACGAGGTTTTAACGTGCCCTTTAAGTTAGTTGTTTAGTTTCGTTACTGTTTTCTCGTTTCCGTTTCCTCTTTAATCAGTTACGTTTCGTATTATTTTGCTCGATAATTCTTAAAAGATATTATTTTTTTGTAAAATGGTGGTAACAAATTTGTATCGAATTCAAACAATAAAAATTTATTAACTAAATGAAACTCGACAGTAATATAAAAACTTCTAAGTCGTTCCAAAAATAACGTAGTTCCATGAAATCTTGGAACGATTGGAACCGTTCCAACACTGGAACTAGTTATTTTTATAGTTACGTTCCGTTCCGCCCATCCCTAGTTTATAATAACCTTGTTTTTAGTCTTGAGCTTCAGTCGGGCTATGTCTATTGTATGTCACGTTTGTTCAAGTACACGTCTATATATTTAAATCCTCGTTTTTATTTTTTACTCGCCCTTAATCAGCAGAGTCTACTTAATCGTTTAATCATTCGCTCATTTTCCATTACTCCTTGTTCAACCCGACCGGGAACAATGAGTAACTTCCCTCTCTGTAAACTAGGGAGAAAAGTTCACTTTTCCTCCCTTCTGGAGATAAATATAATTAATTTACAACTTAATTATAATATTAAAAACTTATTAATTTTAATGTGTAGAGAAAATGTTAAAAAAAAAGCTTTAATATAATATAAATATTATTATAAATTATACTGCTTTTTACTGGTCTTATATTACTTTGCTTTGTAAGTTTCATCGCACATTTCCGTTTCCCCAATTTTGAACCACTTCCCGTCATTCAATCTTCCCCAAATTTTGCACATAGATACAACTAAGGTGAAGAATACAGAAACCAAAAAAAACCAAACAAGAAACAAAATGGCGTCAAATTTATTTGCTTTTTAAGTTTCATCGCTCACCTATTACCCCAATTTTGAACCACTTACAGTCATTCAATCTTCCCCAAATTTTGCACATAGATACAACTAAGGTGAAGAATACAGAAACCAAAAAAAAAAAAAAACAAAAAAAACCAAAAAACAAATAGGTTGAAAATAAGACCAGTTTTGAAAAATGACATTTTTATATTAATTATTTATTCTATTTTTTAAGACAAAGGAAATAAGTTTGTTACATATTTATGAAGACAGGGCAATTTTTACTAAGAAAATTTTATTATAAGAAAGTTAATTTTCAAGAATAAGTTGTTAAGAAATTAGTTTTTAAGAATAAGATAGTTAATTTTTTGTAATTTCAAAATTATCTTTGCTAGTACAAAGTATTTTGCAATATTTAGATTACTCTATTATTGTTAAGATAGTAGTTATTTATTATTTAGCATTATTAATTTGCGAATGAATTTAGCAAGAAGTATTAGAGAAGCAGGACTAGTTGAGGATTACAATTGAAAAGTTAGAATATAAGCGAGAATTCTTGTATTTTAATCCATTAGTACGAGAAGAGGATAGTGAAAATTAAGGAGAGTGAAATGTCCTTAAGAATTATTTCTAGAGTAAATTGAAATATACCATGGGTACTCTCTCATCCAACACCATTCTCTAGAAAATGGGATAAGACAGAGAATAAAGTAGTGTAAAGTTGGCCGTTCCGTGTTTTGATGAGAAGCAGACCACCAAGTAGAGTAATTCAGGGAGTTCTAGACCAGTAAAGAAAATTTTCTCGGATGATAATATTCAAAATGAGTTATTTCCTAGAGCAGATGATGTCGGGGAGAGATAGCGGTTAAAAGTAGGACTTGATGACCTCCACAAATCCCTTTGCATAATGCCGACCAACCATTATAAATATATCCCCCATTTAAGTCGGAGTAATATTACAACTTCCATACTACTCAAGAAATAACTTCTTTTTTTTTTTTTTTCTTTTTTTCATTTTTTTGGAGGATTCACTTTTATAAAGATGGCACAGCAAAATGGATTTTTTTTTAAAGATGTCAAGGATTTTATTAATCTATCACTTGGTAACTTTCTTAAGAGTGAGTTTTCATCCTGTTTAAATATAATATTTTTATTATATTTTTTCATAATAAAGAAAGTATCTCAATCATACACTTTACTATTCGTTTTAAAGCCATTTAAAAGAAAGGTTTTTTGTTTTGTTTTGTTTTATTTTTAAATAAATGTAAGATGAACAACCATCGAAATTATTCATCTAGAAAAAATAGACTGCCAATTAGTGTAGCACATAGCTTCCTCGCATCCTATCATGTACTTTATTGTAATATCAACATTAAAATTATTGTTATATTGTTTATTGTGTAAAAACTATTAATAGTTTTAGTGGTCTTTAACACTTCATAGCGGTGTCGCTGTTGGTTTTACTAAAACATTGTATTTGTAAACATTGTTTGTATCATTGAATAGATGAAGTTAGATTTTTTTCCCGACCTAAAATTCCAATTTTAAATTTGAAGTTCACGTTCATGCGAGCGTTGCTCGTGAACGCTTAGACGGATAACGTTGTCCAACGAACTCGTCCTGGGCATTGGTAAAATGAACATGTCTACCAAATTTCATCAAAATTGGTCGAAATTTACTCAAGTTATCGTCGCACGTTTCATAATTCACGGACACACAGACCGACAGACAGACAGACACGAGACCAAAAATGTTCCCTGATATCTGAAACGGATTTCTGTCTTGGAATTTTTAAAATCGGAGACATAAAAGTTTTTCGTTCTCAAAAGTGAACACAATGCTTCCGTTACCTTCGGTAAGCTCGGAAGCAAAATCTTAAATATCCATTTCATATTAAAAGTAAATATTTTAAAAGTGAAATATTAAATAAATTTTTGAAAACAAAACTGATAAATTTAACTCCGTGGAGAAACAGCTCGTGATAGGCCTAGGCAAGGACTAATCTGCAAATGCCGATAGATGCACTATACTAGAGCAGGGGTTCCCAAAATTTTTTGGTGGCGTACCACTCAATATGTCTTGACTTTTTCATGTGCCACTGATGTTCATACAGAAAAAACCAGGGCGTTTTTACAGAAGGGAGGGGGCCACGAAAAAAAATTTGAGTTTAAAAGGTTCAAAAACGTAGGGCTATTCATTAATACAAAAAGTGTAGAAATATCACTTTTTTTTAATACAATAACTTTCTTAAGTTTAAATGGTACCAGACCAGAGTACAGTAGCATTATTCTTTTTACCTTCAATCCCCTGGATAGAGAGTAGGTGTTAGAGGATGGTTGTTAAATTAAAAAGGACTAAATTAAAATTGTATTTTTTTTTTTAAATATTCATGAAAGAACATCAAATTAGAATATAAAATAACATGAATAGAACATAGAATATCAATAAAAAATGAATTTAAAAAAAATCCATAAAGAACAAAATTCATAAAAAACAAAATTAAAGAATACGTCCGAATAAACTATGTGGTTAGGCAGGTTAATGGGATGGACGTACTTGCAATAATTGGCTCAAAAATGTCTAGCGTACTGGGCTGAGTTTTAAATGCAAATAATCATCCTCAACGCAGGACATTCTGTTTCTATTCTTGGTTTTGAGGTATATAAAGGATGAATACACTCCTAACAACCGCAAATATTTATGCGGCGCGTACCACTGGACACGATCCCACGTACCACGTGTGATACGCGTACCACAGTTTGGGAACCGCTGTACTAGAGTACTCTGTTAGAATCACATACTCAATACTCACTCAAGCCATTTATATGAAAAAAAAACTATCAAAAAAACCAATTGTGCAAGAACGTTGACATTTTGAAATTAGCTACCTTTTATGACAATAACAACTTTTTTTAAAAGGGTTTGCCAATCAATCATTTTGATTAAAGATGGCGGTCATATACTTAATTGAGCCATATCCCCTCAATAATGATCACCATTCCATTGAAAACGCTAAATAAAATCTATATAGTATGAATATTCCTAAATTAATATTAATGTCTGCCAATAGAGATTTTCTAAAATGTTATCCTTAAAGAGGGAAGTAGGGGCAAAGAGTCCAGATGAACCTTCTGAAGTTTGGAAATAAATAATTGGGAAAAGGCTTCTTTATAGGATGTAAGCCTACATTTTTGAAGTGAAACTTCTTTGGCGGCGGTAGAGTGAATTTTTTTCATATAGTACAATCGTGTAACGAAGTTTGCGATTCGAGACTCGTCCAAGTGTAACATTTTTACAGATTAATTGTATTATATCTATTTAAAGACCAGCCAATCAAAATAAACATTTATTTTTATTGGAATAAATGGGTTGCCTAAGCTATTTTTTTTTTTTTTTTTTTTTTCAATTAAATTTCCCACAATATTTCTTAATCCTGAAATAATAAATTCGTCAAAAAATGAAAGAGTGCAATGCATTCTAGAACTTAAGTTTCACTTCTAATGCGTGAGAGCATCACACATATTTTTTTAAAAATAATTTAATTTTAAACCAGGGGAAGGGGGTATACACAAGGAAAGAACCTCTGTTATTCCCGAAAATTTAGCATTTAAAATTGCTCCTCAAATATTCGGAATTAAATAGTTATTAGGGATTTTCGCAAATTATAATTGATTCAGGGGAAGGGGTAAGGGGGTTGAATAAACTTCTCCTCGACGAGGAATCGAACCCGGCCTCTTTCCGTTCACATTTATAGCTATTTTTAAAGGAACTAGTTTTTTCCCGGTAAAACGGCTAACATCGGTATATTCATACTTAATTCGTAATTATAATCATATCGTTGGAACCGTCTTCGAATTTTTTTTTTTTTTTTTCAAAAAATGTTTTTTGGGGGTTTTGCCCCTAAATTTATAGTTAATATGATTTTTCTGAACATGTATGCCAAATTTCGTCAAAATTGGCTCAGTGGTTTAAGCTCCACGCAACAGCACAGATGACAGACCAACAGACATTTTAAAAAAAACAAAACATTTTCTCGGACTATGGGGACCTCAAAACGTTTAAATCCATCATAATCTCAAAATCGAATTTTCGTAACATCACAATACTTTCTCTTTATACGGGAAAGTAAAAACGTAATTGGCTGTTATTTATCACAGATAATTATGTGGTTTAAACATTAAACAACAATTATCTTCATTTTGAAATAAACTAGTAGGCATTAGCAGATAGCAATAAATTAAAAAGCATAGCACTAATACAACTTTTAACTTCTGAAACGAACCATTATAGTAACTTTTCCTATTAATGACTGGTAGTATCCGTAGAAATGGGACATTATCATGATTAAAACCAAGATTAGCTCAATAAATAATGCTTTATACAAATTAGTAAAATTATTTACAACATGAAAAACAAAAGTGCAACAGTACTTTCTAATTACGCTAACACCACTGACACAAAAATTACTTAAGTAAACAGACTTCTACTAAATTGACAAAACAAATTTAGTAATTAATAAAGAATATACAATCTCAACGATTATATATTTCAGAAACAATTGAAGTAGCTGTACGATTATTATAAAATATTTAAAATTCAATTGGTGTTTCCTTAATATTTAATACAACCCGCAACCTTCTGCGCCCATTTGTTTCTCTTAAAATTAATAATTGAAGTGAGCGTTTTACATTCAACAAAATGTGCATCCTTTCTGTCTGTAACGTTTACATGTCCGACGATAACTTGAGTAAAAGTCGACCGATTTAGTTTAAATTTAGTATACACATGTTCCTTTTACTTGTTCATTGGACAACGTTATCCATCAAAGAGTTAGCGAGCAACGCTCGCGTATAACGAAGAAGAATTTCTGGACGCAAAAAAATCTATCATCACCTATTCGATGAAGCAAATTTTTTACTACGTTTTTATTATCTTGCTTTCTTGTTTGTTTGTTTGTTAGTCTGCGTGTTTGTTTGTGTGTGGGTCCAGTACAAATTAATCTTTTTAACTAACTTCCCGAGTAGCTAGACATTTGAAACTTTTAGAATAGCTTAGAACACGATGACAATGCATTATTTTAATACTTTTAGTCATTTTTCAGCGGAATTTAATTCGTTTTCCGCAAATATTTCTGTATGAAAAGTTAGTTCGGAAAAAATCCGCAAGTTGTTTTGACAAGACCTATATTTACGATATTCATTTTACGGGTTTCAAATTTATGGTTTTTTATTTTAGTACCTGGTATGGCTGATAAAATTGTTAAAATGTTCAAGAATGATTATATCAGGATTATAATACCTTTGTTGTTATGTAATAATTAATATAAAATTCCATTTTTCAAACTGGTCTTATTTTCACTTTTTTTTTTTTTTTTTTTTTTTTTTTTTTTTTTTTTTTTTTTTTTGTTTCTGTATTCTTCACCTTAGTTGTATCTATGTGCAAAATTTGGGGAAGATTGAATGACCATAAGTGGTTCAAAATTGGGGCAATAGGTGTGCGATGAAACTTAAAAAGCAAATATATTTGACGCCATTTTTTTTATTTTTTTTTTATTTTTTTTTATTTTTTTGGTTTCTGTATTCTTCACCTTAGTTATAACCAGCGATCATAGAATCCTTAAACGGAAAGATTTCCAACTCCCCTCTTTATCTACCTGTGTTAGACTACTAGCTCTCCACGGGAATTTGGCGGTTAATATTGTAACTAAATCTTTTACACCATTCAAAAGATTTCGAGCTTCTAAATTCAAAGAAATAAATTAATAAATTAATTTGTTAAATTTACTAGATTCGAACCCGGGAACTTTTGCATTCGGAGCAATCGCGCATCTCATACAACCACCAAGGCTGGTTTTTTTTTCGTATGTTTATTTACAAAATAGTACAAATGTCTGACAACCAGTATTTGTTTATATTTTATAATTCAAGGAATGTCAAAAGATCATAAGTAGTTTAAAATTTTAACCGCCATCTGCCCGACCAGCGCTAGTGGTCTTACACCTCTAGAATACTGGAGTTGGATACCCCTGGTTATATCTATGTGCAAAATTTGGGGAAGATTGAATGACGATAAGTGGTTCAAAATTGGGGAAACGGAAATGTGCGATGAAACTTACAAAGCAAAGTAATATAAGACCAGTAATAATAAAAACGAATTGTATTTTTAAGAGATAAACAGAGAATGACAGCGAAACAGGAAAAGTAAACAAAGAAATAAATTAATTGACGTGTGAAAATCAGGTTTGTTTAAACTTGTGTCCAAGGTATCGGTTTAATTTTTCTGCATCTGTAATTCTTTACTTGTGCTCATTTTTCTTCTCTTAACATCCCCTACTCGGGGGCATATCGATGGCAGGGTTAGATTCAGTGTTGGCGAGATCCGTTGTAAAAATATTTGTCCTTTCATAGGTTTAATATCAGCTGTCTAGTTGGTTGTCATTTATATGAAGTAAATATATTCGGAACTTTTTTTTAAATTTTCACTAACATTAACAGTAATAATTATATTATCAACACTACATATATGATACAAAAGAAAATTAAAAAAGGAAGTATATAAAAAGTTCTTTCTATCTTTAATTATTTCAAATACCTTTAATTATTAAAACCAACAGCGAAACCGATATGAAGTGATAAAGATCGTTAAAACTATAAAAGCAGACTTAAACGTTTAGAATAGAGAAAATAACGTTTTTACCGACATATTACGTTCTAACGTAACGATTTCAATAGAACTTCATGTAAATAGTCATAAGTACAACTAAAAAAGGCATGTAAAATTTCAGCAATACAAGCAGTAGTTATTGAGTAGTGAAGTGATATATTTTATAATAGTTGAAGTGAAGATGGTCGGAACATGTAAGTTAAGGAATATGTAGAAAAGTATCCTCCTTCCCCACTACACGCCTCTCTATTACAATTATCCTCTTTAACTTTCATCTCATCATGATTAACTATTTTCTTGATATCTTTTATTTATTTCATTAGGCTTGCTGCAATGAAAGAGCCAAGCGATGCCTAGCTATTAAAGTATACGAAATAGAAAGCGAGGAAGCTATGTGCCACACTGATTGGTAGACTATTATTTTTTTTTACAAATAAAGTATTTTTATCTAATTCAACATTAAAAGCGCCTTTGCTGTCCTCGGTAAAAAAAAATCATATTTTTTATTTAATGCTCTTTAAAGTATTGCAATAAATTTATATTATTTGACAGAATTGATATACGAGTTATATAAACACATAAATCTCAAAATGTGTTTACTTTAAATTGGTATACGGAGATTTTGAAAAGAATCCATTTTCTGCCTTAGCTCTTTTATACTTGAAGTCTATATAAAATGCCTTTGGGGCATCAATATGAAAATTTTATATCATATTTATGTACCACTTGTTGTTAAAGCTATATATTAATACACAATAATTTATATCAATTTTTGTTATTTACAAGAATGTTATTTTAATTTTAATTTTTAGAATTATAAATCTCATATGGCATCAGTTGATTAATTGATATGTTTAATAATTTTATTTTGTAATGTAATATGAATAAATTCAATATTTATAATTATAATATAATTGAAACTTATAAAAAAAAAAAACGGAGTTCAGACTAACTTTCTCGTATAATCTCGGTTCCAGATCCCAGAAAACATCCCAGAACCCACCTTCAGCCCCCCCCCCCCACCCTAGAACTTCCAAGTGAAGTGAGAGTCACACCCAGCACTACCATCTACTCCGATCATCCTTTTAAACTATAAACTTATCATGATTAAATAATAATTTGCTTAATATACATATTATTGCAAAGGCACGCGATGCTGTTAATATTAAAGGTAGAGTTGTTTACTTTTTGTTTTCGATTTTCAAAAACATTTGATTAATTTTCATAAATATTTCGGAAATTTGATTTTTCCCGGGAAAACGGTTGGATTCGTATTCAAATGGACTACATTTTTTAGAATTTTTAAGCACATGGTCAGAACCGTTTTTGAGAAATAATTTTTTCACGTTTCTTTAGAGTCTATAGGGGTTACGCCCCTAAATTTGGAGCTAAAATAATTTCTCGATTTCGCCACGGGTTATGATTTTTCCTAATATGTACACCAAATTTGGTCAAAATTGGTCAAGCAGTTTAGGCTCCACGCGTCTATACTGATTACAGACTTCATAATTGACGACATACTGACATTTTTTAAAAACAACTTTCTCGGACTCAAAGGACCTAAAACATATAAATCTCAAAATAGAGATATTTTTCATCTTAATAAATACCCCGATTACGTACAATAAAAATACGTGTGATGTCGTGGGACACCCAGTAGGAACGAAGTTCCATAAATTTTTCATTAAATAATAAAATCAACTGCTAAGTACGAGTTAGAAAAGAGACACACTTAAAAGTAACTAACTCTTTGTACCTAGCAAAATTAAAAGAAAATCATTATAAATATGTATCATTAAAGCAAGCGTCTCAAAATAAATATGCATTGAATATTGAGAAAAAAGTTAATCATGATGAGTTTATAGTTTAAGAGTATGTTTGTAGTTCAGTCCTGTTTCCTAAATATATGGAAATAGGAATGGATTCTACCTACCCGTCCTACTAATTTAAAATATTATAAAATATATCTCTTCCGTACTCGAAAACGTCTGCTTGTTTCACGTTGACATTTTTCATGCCTGTTTCAATTTGGGCGATGTGTAAGAAATTTTATTAAAATCGTTACGTTAGAACGTAAGATATCAGTAAACACGTTTTTTCTTTATTTTAAACGTTTAGGTCCGCTTTGATAAATTTAGCTATCTTTATCACTTCATAGCGGTGTCGGTGTTCGTTTTACTAAAAAATAAAATTCCCGTCCGAAAATTCCAATTTTAATTTTGAAGCGCACGTTTACGCGAGCGTTGCGCGTGAACTCTTGGGCGGATAACGTTGTCCAACGAACTAAGCCTGGGCATTGGTAAAGTGAACATGTGTACCAAATTTCAACTAACTCTGGCATCTTTTACTCAAGTTATCGTCATCGGTAGATTTCGTGACGCTTGGTTTTGTGACGGTCGTTTTTTTCGGATTCACTCCCGGGCTCCAGAAGGTGTCATAAGGAACTTCATTCCAAAAAGTAAAAAATGGAAAATCTAGATGGTAAAAACACATATTGTGATAAAACCTAGCAAAATTTTAAACCAAAACGTACAAATAATATATCAATTATATTTATGGTAAGTGTAGAGTATATAAAGATCATATCTGGTTCTTAGTGTTGAATTATTGTTTAAGGAATAGCAACTTCAACGTGTTAGCCGAGATTGAACAAAATGTTATTTGTGTTCTTTCACACGCATTAACCTCTCTCGTATTTCACTGATTCTTTCTTCCGCCATTTTACCCGGCAATGTCTGCCGCTGTTGTATCGAAAGTTGGGAAAATTTATGGGTGTACTAAATCACTCTGTAAATCGTTGGCTTATTCTACTAACCTCGGCATTAAGATATAAATGATAAGAGATAACGACTTCGGATAAGATAATTTATCAGAATGAATTAAGTAAGTATTATTCAACATGGTAATTGATGAATGTATTCATCTGACATTAACATAAGTGGTAATTTAGAGTCAGAACTGATGAATATGGAAATTCCAGTAAATGGGAAGAGTAAATAGAATAAAAAAAAAGAATAAAGAAAGACGGCACTTCTTCACAAATATATATATATATATATATATATATATATATATATATATATATATATATATATACATATATATATATATATATACATATATATATATATATATATATATATATATATATATATATATATATATATATACATATATATATATATATATATATATATATATATATATATATATATATATATATATATATATATATATATATATATATATATATATATATATATATACATATATATACCTCGTTATTCAAAATTAAGCGCGACCCTACTGCTTATATAGAGAAACTTAAACCATTAAAATCTGAGGGAGTAAGAAAAAGTTGCTACTACTAAATTAACTACTAGAAACTTAAATTACTACTATTTAATTCAAAATTTACCGCTGCTATAGACAAATTAATATCTTAGAAGTCAATCAATGGAATAAGTTTTATAAAAGAAATATGATTATTTCTTATTACTTTCTAAGTGCATTTAGAAAAAAAAAATAATAATAATAAATTAATAAGTTGATTTTAAAAAATATTTTTAAATACAAGCTATTATTCGTATTCTTCTCACCAAACCCTTTCATTTGATACCAATATCATGGGTGTGCTAAAAAAATAACTAGCTGGATTTAGAATGACGTCACTTAGCTAAACATGCATTGTCATTCAAACTAAACGTGTATGCAAAATTTCAATTCAATCGGTTGAGGATAACTGCTTTAAAATTCAGTTGCAAGATTGACCCGAACATGCTTACATACAAACATTGCAAGTTAAATAAAAGCTTGTAAAAATAAATTCTGACCCGCAAAATACCTTCCCTAATCTACCTGACCTTAGTATTTTAACCAATTTTTCTATTCTTGAACACTTTAACTATTAACATCGTTGCTGGAATTCAGCAATTCACTGTTGAGTAATATTTTAGGTAAATGTTGCATTAGAAAGAATATATATATATATATATATATATATATATATATATATATATATATATATATATATATATATATATAAGAAGAAGATAGGTTAAAACATTTCTCAACTTCAGAGATATGTTTTTGTCTTCATAACAGGAGGCGAAATTTAGTAGTAAAAACCAAAATTTTCGTAGTATTTTGACAGTTTCTTTTAATTAATTCTTCTGTTGATCCCTTATTTTTCTACTTTTCTCAAATTTCTAAGTCTTCAGGAATGAAGTTAAAAAAAACCTTACTCTTTTTTATAATTGACGGAAAATTTTTTTGACGGCAAATTTTCGCCCTTCAAGCCTTTATTATTAAAACATGGTAAATAATTAAGTCTTCAGAGAGTTTTAGATATAATGGTTTGGGAGTGAGTAACTTACACTAAACACTTTCTCTAGTTACTCCTAATAATAAGCCATAAACTGAATATACTATGACACAAAAACAACACTAGCTCTGACATAACTTTTCGGCCGACCTTTAGAAGCGAAATCTAGTATTACATGGAAAAACTGAGCGACCTCCTGCAAGATTCTAACTTCCTGGAACCTACCTATTGGAAAAATATAGTACTAAAATGAAAACTACCAAACATCCTACTAGATTCTAACTTCCTGGTGCTAGCGTCACTTTTTTCATGTCGTTTTTATAGAGTGACGGAAATTTCTTCTGGCCCGAGTGCTAAAATATATCCATGTTAAAACCATAAAATATGTGCTTTCAGACAAAAAGGAAGGAAGCCATGTTTAAATTGAACGCTCTGACACAAAATTAAATGTAGTCTGGAGCGTTATATGTAAACACAAGTTGTTAACATATCACCGGATTTCAAAACATCCCCCTTAACATAGCCCTCATCTATTGATGTTTAAAACAATTCTCTTATGTTATTTGTATAATAGAATGGAATTATATTAAGTTGATAAATAATCTTACCGACAAACCAAGGATTTCTCTTGTTGTTATCGATAGTCAGGTTGATGAAGTAATCTGTAAATCCTTGGACTGGATCTGCTCTGGGTTGAACTGAAAGAGTACCGGCAACTTCAGCTTCACTACCTGAAGATACCAGGTCTCTTGCTGACCAACCATCTGACCCTATCCAAGTGAACTGACCAGTCGCACGACGTCGACTAACAGCTCTCATCAATGCACCGACTTCCTGATCACTTGCATACACAATAACACCTGCAACATAATAACAAACACTGTTGTAAGAAAATGCTGTAAGAAATTAGAAAATGTATATTGAATAAAATATGAATAGAAGTATCACTGAATGAGATAATGTAATAAGAACACAAAAAAGAGTAATAGACTAACGCCAGGCGCACACTGGAGACTAAACAGTCTGCAAACTGTTTCCGAACTGTCTCTGATGTGTCTGTCTTGTTACACTTGTGTTGCTACAGCCTTGCACACTGGAGGCAAGACTGTCGCATGTCTTGTACCCATTGAAATGGATCTCGTGGAAATTGCTGTGATTTGTGCATAACAGTCTGCGGACGGAAATGTGTCGGGGCATCTCCTAGGGTTAAGGACTCTATTGTCTTTCACCTGTCTTTGCCTCCAGTGTGCGCACTCCCATATTGTATAAGTTGTTGAGGTAACGACAAAACTGTCTGCGGGCAAAAGTCTCCTTGTTCACCTGGCCTAAACATGAAATGATGTGAAGAAAATTCATAAGTGGGATAATATGTAACTAATTAACTCTATGGTGCAAGGAATATTGCAACTAGTATGTAATGAATGAAACGGGGTTAGTATAACGCTCCATCAGCGTAAAAAGTTAGTCCCCACTTCACATAAGCATATACAGATAATATATTTGGTATCATTTTGTATTAAAATAAAAATGATGATTGCGAACCCATAAGAACAATCTTAAAATTCAGAATCGTTTTGGACACTTTTTTAACTTCTGGCATGAACAACCCAATTTTAAAAGCTTCATAACTAAGAAACTTAACTAATTAATCTTAACCACACAAATAAATATTATTACTAAAGTTAAAAAGTCTGGGATATAAAAAAACTATAACAAAGGAAATTACTGTAGCAAAAGATAGAACAAATTCGCTTTATTTTTGTATTTTAATATAATAGAAGGTAGCTTTAAAGGAAAATATTCATGTAAAAAAGAAGAGAGTTTTATGCTGTAATTCCAGAAGCTTTCATTTTTGTAAAGGAAGTTTTCTTCAGACTTAAGACCCTTAATTCCTGTAGGCTTCAGTACTATGCATGATAACAGGATAGATTAGGCATGCCCCAGTAACCGGTAGAGTTTGTAGGATATAATTGTTCTAAAGTGGAGACGTCGGGTTGAATAATAATGAAGAACATTTAAGCAAATGTGTTTTGAGGGAAATATATTGCAAATTCTTTAACTTAAATATACTGAAAACATTTATCACTTATATAATGGATGCCTGACTCTATGTCCAGAATATGAAGCACATTATTTTTTGTGTCAGGATTCTTATTTAACATGATATATGACCTAGTGTATTTGAGGAATTTATGAGGAACGGCTACAAGTTTATGCTAGCAAATCTATCCAGTGCTAAAGGCGAAATAAACAAGCATCAAAGGTATTTGAGTCAAGATTCTTATGCAAAATTTGATGATCCATATGGAATGAGGATAGTCTTTTAAGGGTGGGGATGTGGGTATATTCGCTAAATATCTCAAATTAGGATGGCTTGGACATGTGGAGCGAATGGAGGATGACAGAATTCCCCCAAGAAGACACTGGATACTGGATGTACCTATAATGTAGATGAAAAGTAAGACCTCAGCAACGTAGGATTATTGGCGAGTAAAAGACCTTAAATGAAACTCCAATTTAGTGTGCGGATATCCGTGGTCAAGGAGAGAAACGAGAGAAGGAAAAATCATGAAACGAGCCAAAATGCATCCTGGGTTACTAGGAAACTAAATACCTAAAATGTATTCTTTTATGTGGTTAAACAAATAGTTTGAGGGTGTAATTTAAAATTCATATTTTACGGTTTTGGTAGTCTTCATACTACGGAAAGATTAAATTTTAATTTAAATCAAATTATAATTATTAATAACTACGGGAAACAGACAGAGAAAAATACACTCCAGCGCTGGAGTGTATTTTTCTCTGTCTGTTTCCCGTAGTTAATAATAATTATAATTTGATTTAGGTGTAATTTAATTAATTATTCCTGCACAAAACCCGTGGCAATATTTGAAAAAACTATTCAGGTTTAGACACTACATTATAATTTAACTAGACTAATTTAGTAGACTTTACATAGTCAATAGATGTAGAAATTCAAGGAGCGTATTTAGGTCAAAAATAAACTTTTTGTCTAATAAATATAGCCTCGACATATATTCGAGTTTTCATTGATTTCACAGGTTTTGCTTGAAAAAACCTTGACATAACACTTTTTATGTTATGAATCGCAAAGTAGAAAATCTAAAAAATATATACAATCATAGGTAAATTTTTTAAGCTTAATTGCTTTATTATGATTATTTATGCATTTTGTTTAATCTTATCTAATCAAGGAATTGATTAAACAGTACAATAAAAAGAATTATTAGAGACCAACCCGTTACAAATTATTTGATTTATTTAAATTATAATTTATAATTTGCTCTTTAGCAACATGTCAACTGTAATTGTCAATATACATAATTATTATTCATCATTATAAAACTATTAACAATTGTCTAATTAACTATTATGAAGATGCTGGGAATACCCGAACTAGGCAGAATTCAAATTCAATTAGCAGAAACTATTTTCTAATGTTGGGTGATTGCTAAGCACTCCAAGCATCTCCAGAACCACTGATAAAGTCATTCTCTGAATTGATATTAGTTGTTATTAGACTTGTATACACACGATTTACAATCAAAAACATTTTTTATGGTATAGTGTAGCAATCGTATTTTGCACAATACTTTCATAAGTAACTGCGCAACTTTCCCCACTCAATTTCATATCCTTATACGTGTGCAACATACGCGCTACTCTTGAGTACATAGTCAACAATAAAGTGAATAGTATAAGAGCGGTAATCTAATACTCCCATAGGACATTGCAATCTGGATTCAGATTACGCCAAAGTTTTGATTTCACGCTTATTCGGCCACAGAGCACTCTGGTTAAGTCTGGTTCCGATTAGGATCAGATCTAGAAAACAAAAGCGAATTAAACTGTGTAGAATATCAGGGTGGCCCCAGTAGAAGCAGGCAACTGGTTTCGAGCGCAGGGTCCCGAGTCAGAGACTTACCGGAATATTTAGAAATTCTTGTTTCAGATTCTTACTTCTATCAGCGCGCCCGGACTGTACTGAAACTATAAACTACTGGTATTTTTTGGAGTTTGTGGTTTAATCCTTGTTTCTTTCCCCTTATAGTCCAGGAGATAGCGTACAAAAAAGTGTCTGACTAACATCAAGCTAGAATTTTGTATACAAGTCAATCTTTTAGCGCCTTTTAAGAATATGTGGTCGGCTAAGTTCGTCTGCGGGACATAGCTTGGCAATAGGCGTTTGAAAAAAACAAACCGGTGGAGAGCGGCCATGTCTCACCAATTATGGTGGACAATGTGATTTTCATGATCCTGAGTACAGAATTAGTTAGTAGACCGAAAATCAAGTTGATTTAACTTTGTCCCTTGACAGGTGACCACGTTGATTTTTAGTAATATTTGAATAACTAACCTATCAAATGTGAAAATAACATCGACTTGATTTTTGGCCTACTAACTAATTCTGTACTCAGGGTCATGAAAATCACATGGTCCACCATAATTAGTGAGACATGGCCGCTGTCCACCGGTTTTTTTTTTTCAAACACCTATAGCCAAGCTATGTCCCGCAGACGAACTTAGCCGACCACATATTCTTAAAAGGCGCTAAAAGATTGACTTGTATACAAAATTCTAGCTTGATGTTAGTCAGACACATTTTTGCACGCTATCTCCTGGACTATTACCTTTTTAATTTCATAAACAGCAATTCTTACCCGTTTTAATTTTAAATTAACACTATATCTTCATATGGCAACTACGTATTTGTTTACGTTACGACTGCGCCTATTTCAGTCTGCATCCACTGCGGTCACCCCCAGCTTTCCTTAAGTTAATACATCACGAGCCTATTTTCGGAGTCTGAATCTGATTCGGATCCAGCGAGCATTCTGGACGTACCCTTGAACTGCGATATTGGTAAGAAAAACTGCAAGATAAGTTAAGATTTTTATTCTTCTTCTATGGATAATTGATTTCGGAGGGGCAAGAAGTATTGCTAAAAAGAGTTTCACTGAGCTACTAATTATCATTACTAACATCATGTTTAATTAAAAATTGTTAAATTGAATAAACTTAATAATTGATTATTACCAATTAATAATCTTAATATTATTAATGGATTTTTCTATTTTAAAGATATAAACATATACAATTTTGTTATTTCATACAATAATAAGTATATCATAGTGGTAGTATCAGTATTATCAAGTTAGTATTCATAGTATTATCACAGTATCACAGTAAGTATTTCACAGTATCAGCTCAGCTCCTAACATTTCAAATTGTAGAATCTGATGACTCATGACAATGACCATTAAACCGAAAACATTCCACATAAAACAAGTTGTTACAGTTTAACTTTCGAGGTTTAAAACAATGTTGTTACGAGCTGCATTAAATTTCATTGGAAGTGAAGGAGGTTTGATGATACAAAAGCAGAAATCCCTTGCTAGAATCGGATTACTCATCCAACGTTTTATCAAAGTTTAGCTTTTCGAGATATTTTTAGAAAGTTGCTTCGCAATAATATTCAACTATAAATCAACACCCGAAACCAGAGGATGAACATTTTAAGAATTATTTCTACACTATTACAAACAATGACACTTATTTCAAAGAAGAACATAAATAATAAAAAAATATTCTGCCAATTAGTGTGACACATAGCTTCCTCGCGTTCAATTTTGTAGACAACTAACTATTGTTGAATGTATTTAAATTTATGTATTTAGCAAAATATGTATTTAATTTTCCCCCAGTTATTTTAAATCTGTCGGAATTGTTTTGATTTTTCATATGAATTAATGTATCAATTTAACAAAACTGAAAAACAAAAATGTTTCTTCATGTCTGAAACGGATTTCTGTCATAAAAATGTTATGTCTTTACCTTCGGTAAGCTCAGAAGTAAAAAAAATAAATAGGGTTAATACCATAATTTAGGAAATTACAAAATGGATAATTGTGAAATTAGTCCAGGCAAATTAGTAAAAAAATACAGCAAATGGAGGAAATAATTTATAAAGTTTTGAAACTCTGTAAAAACAATTTTAAGGGGTGTAGTAGTAAGAAACAGTACAGTTCCCCCCTCTTGAGGGGGCGCGTCATCCCCTCCCCCCTCCTTAAAGTCCAAAATTTACTTATTTTTCACTTTTTACGCAAAACGGTTTATTTTTTGAAGAGAAGTGTTATTACAAAAATGATTTCTCACATAATTCTGCACAAAAAAGGTCCTATGCATGTTTGAAGTGAGACATACCGTTTTCGAGATATTGTAGTTGCATAGAGATAAAATGTATTTTTGCGAACCAAGATATCTAAAAAACAACACTTCCGATTTTAATGAAATTAGGATGGTAGGTTATACTTAGCCCATTGTTGATCCCAAATAAGTTTCAACCTTCTGCACCCATTATTTTATCCTCCACATGCGCACAAACATAAATTTATTTAGACCTATATCTTCAAAAGTACTCAACTGATTATTATGAAATTTGGATGGTTTGTCGAAAGTAGTCCGCAGATATCCCCAAATGAATTTCAACCGTCTGCGCTCTTTACATTTTGATAAATTGATACTTTAATTCATAACAGACAGACAAAAATTAATCAACAGACAGACAGAAAAGGAACCAATTTAGAAAATGTAAAGAGCGCAGACGGTTGAAATTAATTTGGGGCTATCTGCGGGCTACTTTCGACAAACCATCCAAATTTCATAATAATCAGTTGAGTACTTTTGAAGATATAGGTCTAAATAAATTTATGTTTGTGCGCATGTGGAGGATAAAATAATGGGTGCAGAAGGTTGAAACTTATATGGGATCAACAATGGGCTAAGTATAACCTACCATCCCAATTTCATTAAAATCGGAAGTGTTGTTTTTTAGATATCATGGTTCGCAAAAATACGTTTTATCTCTTTCCAACTACAATAACTCGAAAACGGTATGTCTCACTTCAAACAAGCATAGGACCTTTTTTGTGCAGAATTATGTGAGAAATAATTTTTGTAATAACACTTCTCTTCAAAAAATAAACCGTTTTGCATGAAAAGTGGAAAATAATTCAATTTTGGACTTTAAGGAGGGGGGAGGGGGGACGCGCCCCCTCAAGAGGGGGGAACTTTACTGTTTCTTACTACTACACCCTTTAAGAGTGTTTTCACAAAGTTTCCCATATTATTCCATTTTTTCCTGGACTAAATACAAACTAAAAATAAATAAACTCATTCAATTTGTTACTTGTAAATAAGACAAGATTGTTATTAGATGATAAGGATCATAGATAGACATATTATCAGTTCATATAAAAAAGATTTCAAAAGATTTCCTATTAAAGCCGTACATCTAACAATGCGATGCATAATTTTAAAGTGCATCTTTAGGTGTTTATAGCATTGTGAATTTTACTTAAAGTAACATCAATGATGAAAATTAATACTTGAATAAAACAGAAGTTTTTCAAGCTAAAATATATATTTGCCTAACCACAATTTACATATATAAAAATCAGACGATCGTTTCAGTCTTTCGACTGTCTTCAGTGACAGAGTGTGTTCATTTTTTGGTGACTGAGTCGAAAGACTGAAACCATCGTCTTATTGTTATATATGTAAATTGTGGTTAGACAAATATATATTTGCCTAACCACAATTTACATATATAACAGTGAGACGATCGTTTCAGTCTTTCGACTATCTTGAGTGACAGAGTGTGTTCATTTTTTGGTGACTTAGTCGAAAGACTGAAACGATCGTCTCATTGTTATATATGTAAATTGTGGTTTAGCTTGAAAAACTTCTATTCAAGTGTTCAACCACAAAATATTGGTAAAAAAACATCAATGTCATCTGTCTACTGGAAGATAAGCCGTATAAAGTTCGGCAGAAGTAAGCACCTAGCTTAGAAGAAACAAATAATTTTTTGGTGAGCAGAATAAGAAATAAGTTTAGTTTTTATTTCACTAGACGACTTTTGTCAAATATATAAAGGCTGCTACCTAACTTCGGGGTACGACTTAGACAGCAAACTTTTGTTCTCTCAAAAGTTCCCAAAAAAATTATTCTTCATCGAAGTTTCAACTTTTTCAGTTTAAAAGGGCTTAAGGTTTAGAAGAAACTGCGAAAGGATTCCTTGGCTAAACCAAATAGGGCTTAAACAATCCTCTCACATGAAGCAAGTCTTGCTAATTTCGAAAAATTTAATCATAATTAATCCTAGCTTCGTATAATTAGTTCGATTCATTTATCAAGAATGAAAGCAGCTAACATATTAGTACTTAAAGCAAATACAACCCCAGAACAAAAGCACTTTGAAATTACATTTTCGTTCAAAAACATGCAAGAATGAAAACAGTTAAGAGTATTATTAAAAAGACAAGGCTAAAAACCAACACGATATTAAAGTTAACTAACAAAGAACACTGTTTGCCAATTATAAGTGGAAATATTAAAGGACATTATGGTTTTAAAAGCGTTACTAAAGCTCCGTTTCTGTTAATTAAACGTATAAAGGTTAATTATGTCGATTAAAGCTTCTAAAAACAAACGGTGAAAGACTAAAGAGAGGTTTTGGATTTGAAACGAGCTGTCTAGAGCTTAAAGGTCCGGTATTTAACCTTTGAAATAACTCAACTAAAATTGAGTTGAGGCTAATAAGAATTTTAGAGTTAATAGTCAAGTAACAGCTGGAGAATTTTAATTAAACTAAGGATTTTCCTTTTGGCAGACCTAGGATTTTCACGGGCTGTTGAACCTATGAGTTAGTTACTTAGAGAGTTTCCTTTAATTCCTAGCTGAAGATTAACTACGTAACATTTAGTGAATGGTTAACGGTGGTCATTTTACTGTTATTACGGTTACTATTAATTTACTAAACGAATGTAACTCATACCTATATCACACATTACATAATAAAATTCTATACATTCAACAAAATATGCATCCTGACTGCTTGTCTGTCTGTCTCTTAGTAAAGTTTACATGTCCACCGATAACTTGAGTAAAAATTGACAGATTTTGTTGAAATTTGGTATGCATGTTATTAGCAAAGCTGAAGTTTGTCAGAGAACCAATATGACAGTCTTAAAATCCATCTACGTACCCACAATGACGTATGGCTGTGAGTCTTGGACTTGGACTAAGAAAATCCAGAGGCGTGTGCAAGCCACAGAAATGCGGCACCTGAGGAAGGTAGATGGGCAAAACCAGGAGAGACCGGGTAAGGAACTCTACTATAAGACTGGGCTTGGAAATTCAGCCCGTATTGAGAACAGTTGAGAATGCCCAACTTAGATGGTACGGCCACGTAAATAGGATGGGCAGTGAGCGACTCCCAAAGAGAGCCCTGGAAGCTAGATGTGAAGGAAGAAGACCAAGAGGAAGGAAAAGAACCACGTGGATGGACAACATCACATCCACCCTGATCCAGAGAGGAATGTCACTCCAACGTGCTCGGTCCCTGTCATTTGACAGAGGAGGGTGGAAATCTTTTTGGTTTTCCTCAACACTGCAAGATAGAAGAGGATCCGTTATTTTTACTATTGCTCAGGCTAAGTTCATTGGACAGCGTTATCCGTCTAAGAGTTCACGCGCAACGCTCTCGTAAACGTAAGCTTTAAATGTAACACATGTAAAACAAACAGCGACAACGCTATGAAGTAATGAAGAGCGATAAAAAAATTAAAGCGGCCTAAACGTTTAAAATAGAGAAAACAACGTTTTCACCAATATCTGACGTTCTAACGAATCGCTTTTAATAAAACTTCACTTGAATCATCTCATGTTCTATTGAAACATGCATGTAAAATTTCAACCAGATACAAGCAGAATTTATTGTGTAGTGAAGTGATTTATTTTATAATAGATTAATGAAGTAGGCCGGGGCGCGAGAGGGTTGGTATAGTTTTGTTCCCTCACTTCATGTCTCTTTACTGCGATCATACTTATTAAGTATCAACTTGTCGTGATTAACTGTTTTCTTAATTTTCAATATTTATTGTATTACTGTCGCTTCGTAAAAGTTTTTTTTTTTTTTTTTTTTTTTTTTTTTCCACCATGCAAATTCAAAACCAAAATTTTCCTGACTGGACTTTTTTATCTTGTAATTATTATATTTTAAATGTAAACAGAGTTTAGACAAAAGTAAATTTCGAACTGAAAACCATGAGCTGAAATTTTATCTTCCAGTGCTTATCCATCCATGCAATATTCAACTTCTTCATTGTCACATTTAAGAAGAGTTGTATTAAAATGATCTTACTTAGTGCTGTTTCATAAAACAACAAACACAATAAACTGTCGATTGTGTTTCATCCAGTTAATATGCATGAACTATCCTCATTAAAAAATTGTTAAATGGACTGCCAAGACGAATTTATGGTAAAAACAATACTTCAACCGTGGAAACTAAAGGCGAAGAATTCGACGAGTTAACTAAAAAAAAAAACAATTCTATTAAAAAACTTTAATTTTATACCTCTAATAGTTAAAATCTTCCTTTTTTCAAAGCTCCTGAGTTGAAAAAGGAGTGTATTTAAACAACTTGGTTTCTGAAAAGTTTCCATTTTGAATTGACCGTTTTCTACTTTAAGTTTTTCAAAGTTTGGGATTTGGAAGCATTTATCAGAGGTTTTTAGAGGGGGTATATTAAAGGAGGATGAGGTTGTATTCCTCTGCCCAAGGAAATTAATTGCAGTTGCGTTTTAGTTTTAGTTCCAGGACAGCTTTAAGTCAGAGTTTCTACTTTTGATTGGCTGTTTATAACACTAAGTTTGTTCAATCCAATAAAATGGTAAAAGCGGAATCACTATTAGACTGGAAAGGATATTGAAACAAAAATAAAAGACGGAGATGAGAGACAGTTTACACAACGTTTTAAAATTGTCTCTATAAAACCGTTTGTTCAGGGAGACGTTACCTTAACGTTTTGAAGTATATTTTACTTGCAATCCCTAATAAATATAAATAAATAAGAATATAAATTTTAAACAAAATAAAAAAGGTTAAAATTAAAAGAAGGGGAGTTTACACAAATGCCACGTGTATACCAAATAACATTAAGGTAATTTCAAACCTATGCCATAAAATTTCAAACGTTTGGGCTAATAAAAAAATAATTAAATAAGGTTAAAAATAACCATGTATGTTAACTTCATCTCTTTCACAAAACATAGATAAATCATTCTGGAGATTAATAGATTGATTATATCTGGCGAATTCACACCAATGCTGAACTGCACCAAATTTACCTGTGTCCAAATCCGCCGCAGAGCTTTAAATAAGTGGAACGGTAGTACGACAGTATTCTTACTTCACCTTATAGGGCTTCTCCTCTTATCAGCGGCTGCCCGTTATTCCTGAATATCAACCTCTTGAATGTTCCGCTCCCATTGACCTTTGACGATTCCTCCCCTCCAGGTCACTCTGTGGCCTCCTCTCTTCCTCCAGATGGGCAGTGACTACTCCTGCACTCTTTGCAGCCCACGCTCCACAATTTTCTTCCTATCACCGTACCTTCCGCTTCCATCTTTCGCCGAATCTCATCATTCCTCTCCCTCTCCAAGCAAGGGCGACAATCGACTTGTCAAAAATGCGTTTTCAGCAAAAGCCTGTAGAATGGCTGGATGGCGTTAAGGAAGACTTGGGAAACTCAAGATATGAGTTTGAAGGAAGTGTTGAAAATGATGGCGAGGTAAACCACGTAATGAATAGTCCCAGGTTCTCTCAGAACCCTAGCGCCACGGGGTAAAGGTAGGTTGGAAGTAAATCTCCGACTTTTAGAGATAAGGTTTTATCAATGCTTATGGAATCTTAGCATCTTCAGTAACCGTGAAAGTATATAGTATAATTATGGAAAATAGATTATTGCACAAAACATTGAAAGAAGCATGTTGCTAAATGGCTGAATATGCTTAAGATTGAATGAGAAATAGTAAATGTGACTTATATTTACGATACAGCCCTTTCTGAAGAATTTAGAAAGTCCACTCAACATGAATAATTCTCAACCTAATGAAACATGTAAATAATAAATATTTTTATAATCAATATAAATATAAGCAAGACAATCATAATTTATATAAAATAAACAGGTCAAGTGTGTGCTAGTCAGCACACAGCGAGGGTCCGTAGGCCACACTATATAGTGTTTAACTGTAAAGTGTACAAACAGTGTTTTTTTAAAATTCTAAAAAGCTTACTTTGAACCATTCTAAGGGTCTGATATTCTCAAAACACACTCTGATAAAGTATTTTTTTGCCACTGAACCGGACTACAACCATATAAATACATCGAAAAGACCATAATTATAAAAAAAAAACGTATTTTGTCAATAAAAAATAAAATAATATTTTTTTCGAAATTTCCAAAAAGTGGTATCTTTACTTTTGGTCGAAGAATGTTCAGGAATTTTTTCAGATTTTTTGCACTTCACATAAGCGAGATAGAGGGGGGGGGGGGGGGGGGGCACGTTTCACACCCACTTCAAACTTGCCTACGCTCGCCCTATCAAAGTTATATCCAAAGAATTATATATTTTTGTAATCAGCTCGACGTACCCTTTCATATAATACCCCTCATGGTGTCAAAAAAAATAAAAAAATGTTAACCCTTAAGTTTTTTTGAAAAATATTTTTTTTAAGTCGCTATATTTTTAAAATATGTGGGCAGGTACAAGCCACATACATGCCCAATTTCAAAGTGATCGGACGAAAGGTGTAGCCGTGAGAGCACGCGAGAGGACGGACGGACAGACACACGCAGGAAAATATAAGGGTCCTTGGTTTTGCCTACGGACCCTAATAAAATAGGGGATCTAGAATAAGTCAGTAATTATTGTCACGGTGCTTTGAATATTTCTGTAAATGTACATCCAAAAGTCACTTGGGAAATCAGTCGGAAAATAAAATGAGTATTGCCTTGATTGATTAGAAATATTTTTTCAAACAAAAATATTTTTCAGAAATATTTTTTCAAACAATTACTCTCTTTTTAACAATTGGTAATGAAAAAGAACTTCATTAATAGATGGAGGAGAAATGAGACAACAATTACTAAAATATATTTTTAAAACTTTCACTTAGTGAACTAATCTTATCAATTTATCATTTGAATTTTCGGAATTTAAAAAAGATTTCATACATTAATAAGGCAACATCTAAATATTTAATAAGATAATAACTATTACAAAAAGCATTAATAACTTAATAAGAATACATAAAAAATAAACAAAAAACTTTACCTTATTTTGATAAAATTGAAGAATTTATCAAAATATATAATTTTTGCACTAAAACCCATTTATCAAGACAATCGTTCTAACCACAAAAAAGAGACAGAAAGAAGGAAATAAAAACCTTAAGAGACAAAGGGCAGTAATTTGCGAGAACATTCTTTCTAATAATATGGCGGCGTCCCTTTTCACAGAACGAAATCGATTTACAATAATTCCCTCCAAAATCTCTCCATTGGGGGACATTTACTTTTTTTTTCTTCTTTTCATTGTATTTTATTATTCTTTTTATATATATTTCTATGCCAGATCGAACTATCTATAGATATGGGGCCATTATTCCTTACACCCTAGGGAATGCTAAGAAAGAAGTTTATCGTACTTCCAAATATATGACATATATTTTTAAAGAAATAAAATCAATTTATTATGGCTTTGTTGAAGGTATAGCAGTGATGAACATGTGCAAAATTTATAACTCAAAAACACTTTTATGTTTTATTTTTTAAAAATTTATTGATTTCGAACAACCATAAAGAAATAACAAATATATACCGACAAACACGTGGATCTACAAACACGAAGAAAGCACTCTCATATGCATAGTCATTCTGTCAATTTATAACTAAACAAAAAGGACGGGGGATGTCTCGGAATTTTTCCTCACCAAACATAAACCTACAAATGACATATTGTTTTACTATGTGAATAATAATTTTGTTTGTCCATTAAAAGTTGTCAGTTATAATGAGGTCCATTATACAAATGTAAAAAAACAAATTTCCTTTATAAAAACTTATCTATATTAAATGTAAAAAAATTCAAAATGGCGGCAGATATCTTAACGAAATTTAGTAGAAATGGTTGTCTTATAAAGAGGTATAATTAGTGCAAATTTCAGCTTAATCGAAAAATGTATCGATTTTTTAAATTGTTTCCGATGGGTTATTGAAAAATAAACCAAAATGGGTTATATACGTCACAAATTTATGATGTCCGAGCAGCGCAACTTTAAAGCAACATGTAAGGACGGATTTTTTTTTTCAAGTTCCAACTCTCTAGCTTGAAAACTGAGAAAGTTATGCGTGACACAAACAGCCAGACAGACATCCAGCTAAAAACCATTTTTTAACAACAACCTTTTGGATTCAAAAGATCTTAAAACGTTTTAATCCATCAAAATCTGAAAAAAAAAAAAAAAAAAATCCGCGCCATCACAATACTTTGTCATTGTATAAGAAAGTAAAAATCAAGAAAATATTATCATTAAAGAGGAACAAGAACCAGAGCATAAATTTATAATGAAAGACTTTTTCATGAAAATCTAAAAATACATTAACTGTTCAACTCTTCAGTACGACTTTCCTCTTCAGTATGACTTTTCACATCAGAACAACTTTCCTCATCAGAAAAACTTTCCACTCCAGTACACTATCTTGGGTACACACTGAATATACAACGTGTAGGAGAAAGTATAAAAGGATATGGCTCTTATTACCACTTATGGCTTAAAGACAAAAAAAAAATATATGTGAGTGTGAGGCTCTCACGCATTAGAAGTGAAACTTTAAGGCCCCCATACACGATCAAACTAGTTTGACAAGCAAGTTTGATCAAAAGTTTGTCAAATAAGTTTGACGCCCAGTGAGCAACCACATCAAGCCATCAAACTTTCAAACTTCACCCACACACGGTCCAACTTACTTGTCAAGCTGGCTTGACAAGCCAAGTTTGTCAACTAACTTTGATCGTGTATGGGGGCCTTTAGTTCTAGAATGCATTGCACTCTTTAATTTTTTGACAAATTAATTATTTCAGGATTAAGAAATGGCTATGGGAAATTTAATTGAAAAAAAAATATTGCTACGCTAAGGCAATCACATTTATTCCAATAAAAATATTTTTTTTTTTTTTGATCTGCTGGTCTTTAAATAGATATAATACAATTAATCTGTAAAAATGTAACACTTGGACGAGTCTCGAATCGCAAACTTCGTTACACGATGTCACTATATGAAAAAATTCACTCTATCGCCGCCAAAGAAGTTTAACTTCAAAAAATTAGCAGAAACAATAACAATGTTTCGTATTTTTTTGTAAAACTATTCAATAGTTATAGAGGATGTGAAAGATAAGCACATGGACAGAATGGAAATATTACGAGGTAATACAAGCGTTTATGTCACCATTATTTTAGTTGAAGCAGTAGTAGTAGTAGTAGTAAGGTCCTAGTACTAGTACTAGACGGGTAGGACGAACCACTTGTTCGAACCTAGCAATTAGGCCATCTTTTAGGCCCATTTTACTAGCCCCGTGGTAGAGAGTTGCAGCCACTTCACACATCATGCCTCTGTACATTGTACCGCCGAAGCGAGTATGATGTGATCATTAGTGAACCATAAAAATCAGAGCATCACGGCGAGGGATTGAACCATGGCAGAGATTCATTGCCGAGCAGACGTGTTAAGTAGTTTAACCCACACGCTACAAATAAGCTTAAGACCCCTTGATTAGACAACGTCACAACAAATTATTATTATTTACCACCTTTTACTAACGATAAGTGAAACATATTTTACCAAAGATGATATAAACACCTTTTAAGAAAGTTAAGTGAAAAATTGCGTATGAAAATTTAGACTGAGAGGTACCTACAACAAAAGAAAAAATGGTGTCGTGGGACACCCGGTAGGAACGAAGTTCCTTACATTTTCATTAAATATAAATTATAAAATCACACTGCTACGTATACATTGCTAACTACTTATACATGGCGGAGTTTGTAGAGAGACAAAATTAAAAGTAACAAACTGTTTGTACCTAGCAGAGTTAAGGCAAAATTAAAAGAAAATCATTATTTGTATAATTAAAGCAAGCGTCTTACTATAAATATATATTGAATATAAGAAAAAAGTTTATCATGATGAGTATATAGTGAAAGAGTATGTTTGTTAAAGGAGTTTGGATTGAAATAGGACTGTTTTCTACCTACCCGGCCAATTAATTTAAAATATTATAAAATATATCTCTTCCCTACTCTACAGCTTCTGCTTCTATCAGGGTGAAATTTTACATGATTATATTTTATTTATTTACAAAACAAAAAGACATTTTTGACATATATAACAAAAATAATCAAAACAAGTCAAGTAACAGGCTTCCTTAATAACACTTTGTCCCATCTTTTGAAGCTTAGGTTTACGCGAGCGTTGCGCATGAACGCTTGGGCGGATAACGTTTTCCGACGAACTCAGTCTAGGCATTGGTAAAATGAACATGTGTACCTAATTTCATCTAACTCGGTGATGTTTCACTCAAGTTATCGTCATCTGTAGATTTCGTGACGGTGATTTTGTGACGGTGATTTTGGTTGTTTTTTTCGGATTCACTCCCGGGCTCCAGAACGTGCTATAAGGAACTTCGTTCCAATAATAGCACAATTTTACTAAAGCAGCAAACCTCGCATCCCCTTGCTTTAAATTAAATTGTTAATTTTAAGATTTTAAAGCTTTAGGATATTGTTAACATTTTGGAATGGAAATAAGAAAATTTTAATTGATTAACATGATTACGTCTAATTCAACTAAAACTTTATCAACGTTAAAGAAAAAAAGGGGGGAAAAACGGTTTTATATAATTTAATTTTTCAGGTTGGTAGATCCAGAAGACATTATTCAACTTTTCCAGAGAGTTCAGAATTAATAAAACATTTTTCACTTTCATTTCAGGGTCTAAAGGGAGAAGAGAAACTTTATTGAAAAGCCAACAAGGGGTCGTCAGGGCTAAGGAAAAATTATGTATTTAACTTTTTTTACTCCTGTAATGTGGCTCAGTATATTTATATCCTTCCTTTATATTTATTTCTTATTATTATATTATTTTCATACTAAATTTCCTTTATCTACTCCACTTTTCTCATTTATATAAAACATTTTTTTTAAGATAAAGGAAAAGTAATTTCTTAATACAAAAATTATGATAATTAAACTGTTTTGTTTGTCAGTTTTACATATATACAGGGTGTGGCTAAAGTTCGGCAACGCCTAATTATCTCCGTTAATATTTGAGATATCAAACTGCGGTTTATCATGCATAAATAACTACCTTTTTTTTGGTGGGTACCCATTTTCCCGCCATTTTGGTTGCCGCCATATTGGATTCAACTTTAAAATTTCAAATTGGAACCCCTATAATGTGATACATATTTGGAAAGGCCTTGAAAAAAGAAAACATTTGCCCTAAACCAGAGCTTTTTATCTTTCACCGTTTCAAAATGGCGGCCAGTTGAAATGACAAAATTGACATTTTTTACGTTTAATTACGGCAAAAGTAAAGGTTTTAGGGGAAAAATGCAAGAGTAAATTTGTCTTATTTTAGGGTAAAAAATAAAAGTTCAACGCTATTTTTTCCAAATTCTTATTTTTATTATTATTTGGTTGCTATAGAAACCAGTATTTATATTAATAAAGAATTTTTAATTTAAATCAAATTATAATTATTATTAACTACGGGAAACAGACAGAGAGAAATACACTCCAGCGCCGGGATTTGAACCACGGGCCTCTATATTTCTCGATCTAGTTCTATGTCATTAATGTTGACTTCTAAGACTTGTGGAAGATTGAAAGCTTAAAGTCGGGTCAAGGTATCATTAACGTCAGAGAAACTCTTTCTCCTGCGTAGCTTAGTTGGTAGAGCGCTATACTGGAAATATAGAGTCCCGTGGGTCAAATCCCGGCGCTGGAGTGTATTTTTCTCTGTCTTTTTCCCGTAGTTAATAATAATTATAATTTGATTAAAATTAAAATTTTATTTTTTTTATGATTTGGCATTAAAAAAATACATAACACAAAATGTTCACCCTTTTACCACCAAACCCCATTTCACGTTCAACGTACGCTGTTGAGATCAAGGCTTAAAATCATCGCCACTGTGCCGTAATGTTGAAGCCCGTTGCCACGGGCTTAATTGCCTATACTCCTAGATATATGTATATACCTATACTCCTAGGTATATATATATATATATATATATATATATATATATATATATATATATATATATATATATATATATATATATATATATATATATATACCTATACTCCTAGGTATATATATATATATATGTATATAACTATACTCCTAGGTATATATACCTATAGGTATATATTCTCAAAAAATGTTTGTATACCAAACATAATCGTAATTGATAAAAATCAATTGAGTACATCAGGCATTTTAGTCATAAATATAGCTTCGGTAAAAAAAAGTTTTTTACTGATAACTTCATTGCGACGGAGATCAATTCTTATCAAAATTTAAGTAAAATAAACAGGTCAAGTGTGTGCTGGTCAGCACAAAGCGAGGGTCCGAGGCAACTCAGTATTGTTCAAGTAGTAGGTATTAATGTAGCTTTTTAAAATGCTAAAGCCTACTTTGAACTATCCTATGGGTCTGATATTCTCAAAACACATAAACAAACTTCTGATAAAGTATTTTTTGCCAGTGAACCGGACTATAAACATATAAATACATCCAAAAGAGCATAATTATAAAAGGAAGCATTTTGTCCATAAAAATAAAAACAAATCGAAATTTCCAAAAAGTTTTTTCTTTACTTTTGGTTCAAGAATGTTCAGAATTTTTTGCACATTACATAAGCGAGATAGAAGGGGAGGGCACTTTTCACAAAAACTTCAAACTCGCCTACGCTCGCCCAATCAAAGCTTATAACCAAAAATAATATATTTTTGTAATCAGATCGACGTACCCTTTTATATGATATAAACTTTTTTACCCTTATGTTTTATTACTACCCTCATTTCTTTAAACAAAAAATTAAATAGCTATATTTTTTTAATTTTGTGGGTAGGTGCTATACACATATATGCCAAATTTCAAAGTTATCGGACGAAAGGTGTCACCGTGAGAGCAGGCGACAGACGGACCAACGGACAGACAGACACACGCAAAAAAATATAAGGGTCCTTGGTTTTCCTCAAAGATTAGGGTCTTAAACCCTAAAAATAAAGATTAAATTTCCCACAAAAAAAGTCTCATTCATTTTTTTATTACAATGGTCAAAATACGTATATAGGGCGAAAAATATCTATTAACCGTCGCCGCACAACCTTTACGTATTTGGTGCCACCTTATTCGATCTCCGAGCCATAGGAATTGAGATATTCACAAAAAAACCAAATTTGTTGAGCTGTGATCTTGAAAATTTACTAACGCGAACGCGATCTCATTGCCGATTTTTAATAATCGTGAAAATAAAACGATGAAAAAAAAAAAAAAAAAAAAAAAAAAAAATTAAGCTGACTATTGGTACAGAATACCTAAAACGACTAATGGGACAAACAAAAAAAGTTAAGGTTTTAAGTTTTTTATTTTAGTGGTGGAATTAATTTAAAAAAAATTCTGCTATGGTGGAACTGCAATGAATATGCTTTTTAGAAAAGTTTAGATTTATATATATATATATATATATATATATATATATATATATATATATATATATATATATATATATATATATATATATATATTTAAATAATAATTTTCAGTTGGAGAAGATTTAGAAATTGCAATCATTTGAGTCAAATATGAAACCCTAACTTGTTTCATGACAAATTAAATTAATGGGTGAATGAGATAAACTCATCCGAATCTGCTAATTCATAAGATGATTTTTAATTTTAAATGCATTTGGAAAATATGGAATGATATAAAATATAAGGGTAAAGTAACATATATGTAACTTAATATAATATAAGCAACTAAAATATATGGTTTAGAGAGACGCGGGTTATAGTCGGCATTAGTTCAACAAAATTATAAAGAGATGACAGGTTTAAATTAAAGCAAACGGAAAAGTTATAATTGGGACCAGGTCAGTGAACATTAACCAATGAAGAGACTGTTTAAATATGATCAATTATAAACAACATTACCACAGACCGACATTATGTAATTATACAAGTGAACACAATCATAAATAACTCTGTGCCCACACAGCAGACTAGTAATATTACTGGTCAAACATTGTTGCTGGAATCGCTAATTTATATTTGTTATCTATACATGTAACTCAAAAACATTTCGTTCATAATCAGTTTAAAATTATAAACAGTTAATTATACACTGTATAGTAATAAACTAAGTTATATTTAAAATTTCAAATGGATTCTAGGATCAAAATATGTTTATTTTAAATTATAATTCTGGTGGAAAACTAAGAAACAACGAAGGAATGCCAACATAAATATCAACTCTTTCAGCCATATTATTTTCCTCGAGTTAAAACGTAGGTAACGGAAGCTTTGTGATCGTTCAGAAGAACGAAATATTTTTGTCTTTGATTTCAAAAATGAAAGCAAAAATCCGTCTCTGCCGATTTTAGTTAAATTTGGGTGGTAGGTCATAATTAGCCCATTGTTTATTCCATATATCCTTCTCGCAGTGGCAAATCTATGGGCCCGAACGAACCCGCATTTCGGGAGGACCTCTCACCGTCAGGGGGCCCCCAAATCAACGATGAGGGGGCCCCCAGTTCTAAACGCAAGAGGTTTAGGTTTCTTTTTTTTTTTGCTCATCAATTTTGTTTGGCAAGGGACCCCCAAAAAAATCTTGCGAGGGGCCCCCAATGCCCTTGCTACGCCACTACTTCTGCACTCATTAATTTCTCTTCCACATGCGCACAGACATACATTTATTTACACATATCTATATCTTTCAAAGTTATTCATCTAATTTTTAAGAAATTGGGATGGTTTGTCAAAAGTAGCCCGCTGATAGCCCTAATTAAATTCCAACAGCCTGCATACATTAAATATTGTTAAATTGCTACCTTTAGTCATGTAAAGAAACGAATATATGAATTTTAACACATTTTAAAATATGTGGAAACAAATAAGACAATAATAGGTTGTTAAAACATAATAGCAATAAAGTATAGGATAGGATGCGAAGAAGATACGTGTGGATTGCCATGTCTAATTATTGTGGATTGGCCCACAATTTTGATGTGCTTAAAATCTTTAGTCCACAATTATTCATTGGACTCCGGAAAAACGGTCACAGGGTGGGCCGCTATTAAGGTACTTTACTTTTTGGGGTGCTTTGCACCTCTACCCTATTAGTGTCACAAGGACAGCTCTTTATGGAGGGTCTAGGTTTAAGGTATTATATTGGGCTTGTGACATAAAAGAGAGATTATGAATTTATTATGGAATGAATGTATTACAGTATTTATTACCACTATCTCTTGACAAGATAGTTGAGAGTCATATCACAGCACTCTTGCGGAAGTCACATGAACTATAGCACCTATTATTATGTGAAAACAGATTAAGGTGGCAACAACTTGGTGCGTAGGCCTCCGCGGGTTGACTCGAAATAAATAATTTGTGTTTCCGGTGAAATCCTCTTCACGAAGGGTTTAAAATCCGACGTTTCGCTTCCACTGCTGGAAGCATCATCAGGGGTGTGGTGCATCGTAATGTTATGTGAATCGTCAAGAATCAATAATATATACTGACGAAGAACGGCGTATTAACAAAGGTTTTCAGTTCCAGGAACAAGAGCAAAATGCAAGAGGCTGCGCCACAGTCACTTCTCTTCATCAAACATCATCCGCTTGACAAAGATACGCCGACAAAGGCAGCACCTACTAGATTCCATTATACCGAACTAGGATCAACTCAACTAAAGAAACACCATGGAAATCCAGGTACAATCTACGTTCCAGAAAACCTGTATCTACTAAACGCCGTATTTATCTCCAGTCCCTGAAGATGTTTCCAGTAGCTGGCTAATGATTTCCCCAATAACAGCAGCGGTAGCTGACTAATGATTTCCCTAATGACAGCAGCTACCACGGCTACAAACTCTGTTTCGGCCAAGTGGAATACCATTATCGCAACGCTGTCAACCCTCGTCATTCATGAAGAATTTACTTAATAACGACAGTACTATCGAGGTAACAAACGTGGTTGGTAGTTCAATCGTGGGAGTACTATCGCCATGTAAACGAGGCTTAATAGTAATATCGAAGAGGAAGATTGAATTAAAGCATTAGTCACAGATTAAAATTAATTTAAAATGCTTAGTTCAATTTCAAGTTTTTGGTAGTTTTCATACTACGGAAAGTTTAAATTTTAATTTAAATCAAATTATAATTATTTAAATCAAATTATAATTATTTAAATCAAATTATAATTATTATTAACTACGGGAAATAGACAGTGAAAAATACACTCCAGCGCCGGGATTTGAACCACGGGCCTCTATATACTGGAAATATAGAGGCCCGTGGTTCAAATCCCGGCGCTGGAGTGTATTTTTCACTGTTTGTTTCCCGTAGTTAATAATAATTATAATTTGATTTAAATTAAAATTTAACTTTCCGCAGTATGAAAACTACCAAAAACTTAAAAATTATAATTATTATTAACTACGGGAAACAGACAGTGAAAAATACACTCCATCGCTGGGATCCCGGCGGTGGAGTGTATTTTTCACTGTCTGTTTCCCGTAGTTAATAATAATTATAATTTGATTTAAATTTAAAATTCTTTATATTCTTTATTTGCTCATAACACTTTAAATAATATCGTCAGTACGCTTTATCGCTTTGATTTTCATCATCATGAATCAAAAGTACCTGGATAATAATGTTAAGGAAAATTTGCCGACTTGAGTTACTTCAAGTTAGGGAAGGGACAGGGTCAGAAAGTTTTAAGGAAGAGAGAATTGAAAATGTCGTGGTTTACAACAGAGTTTAAGCTGACGAGGTTCAAAGAACTGTTTCTGGTTATTATCCCAGCCTTGTCATTTGGTATTCAGATGGAGAAAGGACTCGCAATACCTTGACTTCCTTCCCCCACTTTGACATTAACAAGTAAAGTAGTAGATAAAGATCATTGCGAGCTTTTTTTGAGCTCTTTCTTATTATTACTTTTCAAAGTAAATTTTACACTTCAAATATTTTAAATTTGCTTGCTTATATAAAAACCAAAAAAAAAAAAATACATGGTTTTCCAATTTAATAAAGATAACGATGTTTTTGATGGCAAAGCTTGTATTGTTTATTACTCATGGCAATGCTTACATCATTGATGGTAGGTATGGACAATTATAAATTGATTAGTGCCTAAAGTTTATCTACTTGATATTATGATTTTGCCGAGTAGGTTGTATCCCGACGATAGTTCAGTGCTTGTAGTTGCGAGAACTGTCAACAAGCTTGAGCTTTATATTAAGTCCAAATATAATAATAATTTCCAAATATAATTATATTTAAGTCCAAGGCAGGGGCGTAGCTAGAGAAAAATTTCGGGGGGAGCTAAATAGCTGGTTTAGTATAACCAGTGCTCGATTTCTAGAAATTGAGGTGCCGGATCTACAACCTACCCTCTCTCTTACCCCCCCCCCCCCCTTTAAAAGGGGGGTCCGGGGGTCCTCCCCCGGGAAATTTTTTAAAAATAAACGTTCAAAAACAGCATTTTCAGCAGTTTTACACGTAAACCCACACTGCAGTCAGGTGGGTATTTCGTGCGTAAACTTATTTTAAGAAGTATTTTTTATAAACAATTTCTTGATTAGCATGTCACGTGTTGTTAGCATGTCTCAATAAATAAATAGATAGTTAGGTTTATACGAATAATTAAATCAACAAAACATTTCCTGTCTCACTAGCTCCGGGAGAGTTTTAGCACAGCAACTCTCTCATTAAAAAAATCTTAGTGCCAATAATTTTATTTTTTATTTATCAGAGAGAGAGGTCCCGGAACGCCGTTCCGCCTGAAATCGAGCCCTGAGTATAACCACATAAATGTGTCAGGACCTAGCAAGTTTTAGGTCTAAACTAAAAAGGGGGAGTATAAGAATCTACAATACACAAGTAATGCTTTTCATTTAGATAACTTTTCATAGATATATATATATATATATATATATATATATATATATATATATATATATATATATATATATATATATATATATATATATATGTGTGTGTGTGTGTGTGTGTACACACACATATATGTGTACATATATGTGTATGTACACATATATGTGTGTGTATGTGTATACATACACATACATCTATATACCTAATAAAACCACTCTTGCTATTGCTCTTTTAAAATCACTCCATGCAAATTTCGGGGGGGGCTGGAGCCCCCTCAGCCCCCCCCCCCCTTATCTACGCCCCTGGTCCAAGGCTTTCAGTGAAAGGTACTTAACCAATCAGCTTTTAATAAATGTACCAAAAAAGTTTATATATATATATATATATATATATATATATATATATATATATATATATATATATATATATATATATATATATATATATATATATAGACAAATTCACCTCTTTAGCGAACATGCCTCCGTAGCGGCCTGATCGCTAGGGAGGTAAATATGTCTACAACCCGAAAACTGAAAACTTTTTTTTCATTTGGCCTCTAGGGAGGTGTAAGAAATATGCCTCCGTAGCGGCCAATAATATACAAATCTCTCAAAAGGCCAATTTTATACAAAAACACCTTCGTAGAGTCCATACCTCTTTCAAGGCCAAAATTATGTAAAAATACCTCCGTGGCGACCATAACTCCGTTAAAGCCATAAAAATGTAAAAATACCTCCTAAGAGACCATTCTTATTTGGAGGCAATTGCTTGTTTCTTGATTGCTTCTTATTTAATTATTGTGACAGTTATTTAATTATGAGCTTATGTATGCACAAAAGTATACATTATGGTTGTATACATTGCACAGTAATGTATTTTATCTTCGATTGATACGAAATATAAACATTTTATCTCTGTTTAGATGTGTAGAAAGTGATATTTTTCGTAGTTATATTCATTAGTTATAATCGTGCGACAAGAGGTGAAGAATTCTTCACCTTATCGCACGATTTGCGGTGTTTGTTTACATTTAACAAAACTAATTTGCTGTTATTGTTTGATTAAAGTAACGGTTTGTATAAAGTGTTTTGTGTATATTTAATGATTTTTTTGTATATATTATTAAAATCCAACAATCGTAGATAAAGTACGGTACGCAACTCGTGGTAAAACTGCATTTTGCATTGCTCGTGTAGTTTTACTACCATCGCTGTCGCTCGGGTGTAAACTCCACACTCGCATGCAAGATGCTACTTTCCGCACTAGACGCGTAGTGTACAATTCCTTTTTTTATATTTATGATACTACTGCAAAAACATCAATGAACTAACCTAGTATAGCTTTGACCCTAAGTTATTATTTCATTTAAACAAATATAATCTGTAGCTGCTGTTAGGTTTTAAAGCATTCGAGTTTAAGAAAATTTCTGTAACATCTAATTCATTAGTTTTTTTAAAATTCGGAATAAGTAAATAAATAGTTTTGAGTTAATATGACATATCACTTTTTGAAACCATTAAAGATTTATGGCTTAGCTGAAGCAGGGAAACATATCTAACTGCTTTTTTTCTGCTCCTCAAATCCAATGATCAATTTTTTATTTTTATAACAGAATCAATTTGTTCCACTTGACTTAATTATTAATTCATAAAAATAATAAGGAAAAATATCTGCCAAATAACTAACTTGGGATAACCAAATATTATTATCAAAATAAATTGCCCGTGTAGATTTACCATCCTTAGGGCTGGACAACCCATCTTAAAATTCTAATCATAACGGGCGCCTTCCCTATTAAACTTGGAAAGCTGAAATTTTGTACAGATACTCTATTGGACATTTCAAAGGGTTGGCTGTCTTTACTTTCTCATATAAACTACATATATACTCTACATATTATATTACTAAATATACTAAAGAAAAAGTATTGTGATTGCAAAAATTCGATTTGGAGATTTTGATGGATTACCACGTTTTGAAGCCCCCGCAGTCCAAAAAAGTTGTTTTTAAAAAATGTCTGTCGTTTGGTTGTGCAGACGCTTTGAGCCTAAACTACTGGGCCGATTTTTACGAAATTTGGGATACATGCGCAGAAAAAATCATACTCTGAATTTTTACTCCAAATTTAGGGGAGCTACCCCCAAAAACGAGGAAAA
Source organism: Gerris lacustris (assembly GCA_951217055.1). NCBI lineage: Eukaryota > Metazoa > Arthropoda > Insecta > Hemiptera > Gerridae > Gerris > Gerris lacustris. The sequence goes on from OX578284.1 coordinate 15,913,156, forward strand.
AAATATTTCTCGAAAACTATTCCGACAATTTTGATTAAAATTCTAAAACGCATCTATTTAAATACAAAACTAACGATATAAGCTGTTTTCCCGGGAATAATCTATTTCCTGAGAAAATAGCTTTAAAAGTGGACTGAGAGAGGCCGGGTTCGATTCCCCACCGAGGAGAAGTTATTTGCATGATAACTTTGATAAAATGTTTAATAATAATTAAATTTACAGACGAACACTAATCAATAGAAAACACTGGACTAAGTAATTATGAACTCTTATATGAGAAAGTTCTCCGAGTTGTCTCGGACCGATTTCTAAACTTTTAATGTCATGCTTGGAAACCATTATTTACTCTTCGTAAAGAAACAACTAAAGGGCATCCCTTCTGCTGGTCTAATTGTACATAAAAAATGTCACCAAATTTTAAGCGATTCATAATAAAATAATTGTACGCGCTAAAGGTTTTAAGTTTTAAGATTATTTTTATTTGTTGAATAAAGGGGAGTGGTTTTGACGTCACTTACTAGTACATAGTAGGGAAAGGGAAGAAAGCACACACACGCTAACATGGAAGGAGGGAGGTAGATAAGACTTAACACCGACTAGACCTCGAGTTCAGACATACTGACTGCCCAGCTCATTCTTTCATTTCTTTATTTCTTAATAGATATAATAAACACCCAATCTACACAAATTTTGAGTTGGCTCCTTTTCTCCCCCTAGCTCTATATTTTGTTACTTGTCTAGTCTTGTCATATTTATCCTTTATGTCCTCTTAGAGATGGTTAGAGAATAAAAATTAAGGAGAAAAAACTGTATTTGAAGTCTATATAAACTTGATTTGAAATATAGGGCCTATAATACAGTAACCTTTTATTATAGGGCGTTTAAAGCGCTACCTTTCTTGCTTTTCTTTCAGCAAATGAGTTTATTGCATCATCGTAATCAATAGAACTAACTACATCACTCTCAATAGATAATATTGAAAGGTTTGAGAGTCTTTCTTAACTCATCGAACTTCTTAAATAGTTTTTAATAAACTTCAATTTGCTGAAGCTTCTTTCACATTCACTTAAAAAAAGAAAAGAAAATTGGTAGAGAAAACGAAGTTAAGGGTGGCCTACATCAGATTAGACAAGATAACTGAAATTATAATATACATATTATTAAGAATTATATTTCACCTAAGTTTTTATTATTTTTCCTTTATTTATCACTTTATTTTTTCCCCTAGTTTTGCCGCCCCCCGGGCGTGCCGGCCAGGGCGCTTGACCCCCCCCCCCCCCCCCCCCCCTCCCCCAGTCCCCCAAAGATCCGGCACTGGTCACAAGCAAAGACACTTACAATAGTAAGTACAATAGAAACTAATTTATATACGAATATACAAATAAAATATTGTTTTATTTTTATTATTTTTTTTCTTTTTTAGCTTTATTCGACGACGGCTCAACCGATTTTGCATTGACCCTTCTATATTCTTTATTTCAAAGTTCCAATTAAGTTATAGAACACAAAAATATTCTTCCTTAATATGTTGTCTCTAAATCAATGAACCTGACATTTTCTAATTAAATAAACTCATTTGAAATACTTGTTAATTCATCTAGCTAGAGTGGATAAAATGGGGAGATGCTTTTGTATATCCTCCGATGGAGGATATACAAAAGCACGCCTACGCGGCGATTTATATGTTTGTTATGTTTTTGTTAAAAGTATATCGTATATTTTTACATTATATTCTTTTCAAATAGCTCAGCACGAATTAATATCCTTCATACAAGGTTTGATCTAGGTTTCTTCTATGCTATAAGCTTTTCTTGTTTTAGCCATTTTATCTAATGCAGCTATAAAGTAACATTTTAAATAATATTTTTGAATTCGCTTCGCTGTCACATAAAAAATTTGAGAGATTTTCCTTTCAACTTTGGGGGATTAGTTTTTAAGTGCCTTGATAATTTATTAATTTTTAATGATCTCTTTGCCAACATATTGCTGCAAATTACACATTGGGGTAAAAAATCTATTCCTAACTAATTAAACTTAATAAACTATTAGGACATGGTTTCTGTAGTCAATTAAACGTAAGATAGGAATAATTCCTGAAATCATGTTGGTGAGCTAATATAATTATCCTTTGTCGGAAGTTAAAAGAATTGTGATTAAAGCTTCTAGGAAGTGATATTACTCCACGATGCAATTTATCTTTTCTCAATAAGGTTAAAATACCGACATTAAATACTTTGTTCGTAATTTACATTGCACTTATTTATATTTATATTTGTTCGAATAATTTAAAGATTTTTGTGACCCTATCTATATTGGGGATTGGGGCATGCCCATAGGCATAGGGTTGGGAAACCTGGTCACTCTTAACTCTATACTAACTTTTCTTGATTCATGGTCGATCTGAGGTAATTAAATAATTTGAAGTTTAAAAAAACTTGTTTCCCCTAATGCAACCGACACTAGGAGAGTCAGCGCGATGCTTAGTCTTACTTTTTATACATTTGGGAATTTTTTTATTAGGTTATTTAATGTTGTAATTTAAAATTTCCTTTCGTTCCTTTAAGTCTTCTTTGAAGAGAGACAATAAATCTTGATATAACAGAATTCTGTCTTTACGATCTCTATCCACTAGACAAGTCGGAGCAAGGCTTTCTCCTTCACCCGGTGCAAGAATGGTGTTTGGTGCTAACACAGATTTATATTTAGTATTACCAATATCGAGAACGCGACTTGCACCTATTAAAATGGATTACATATAACATTTAAGATTTTGTTACATCAAAATAGTCGGAACTGTTTTTTTTTTTTTTTTTTTTTTTTTTTTTTTAGATTTGGGGAATAGCACCCTTAAATTTAATCATATACTAATTGCTCCATTTCGCTTTGGGCTATTTTGTTTCTGAAAATATATGTAAAATTTCATCGAAATCGGTCTCGTCTGCCAAATCTACGAGGTTTTGGCTTGGCTGCACAAGTCTGATCAGACTACAGCCAAACTATTTTATTACAACTTTTTTTGTAACCGTAAAACGAAACAACTAACAAATCGAAAACACTGGACCAAGAAATTATGGATATGAGAAAAAGTTAGTACTAGTTGTATAGGACAGAGAAAAAAACGTGAGCCAAATTTCGTTAATATCGATTGATCTTTACTCAAGTTATCGTCAGACATCGGACCGTCACTCACTAAAGAGTCACAGACAGACAGGAAAAGGTACATTTTCTATTTAACCGTAGAAAGCTCAAGCTTTTACTTCACTACATATTTTAAATTTAGCTGCAAAAAAATCGTGTCCTATGCTTTATTACTGTAGGAATAATACTGTTAGGCCTGAGCAAATAAAATGGGGTGAAAGTAGAAAATTATGGATTCTTGTTAGATCTTAAAAAATTTCCGAAGTCAAGCAGATTAATATGATTTAACTTTTTAGGAGATATAGTACCCACTTTATCTCTTAAGTAGATATTGACTCAGCGGTAAGAGTATTTACGGATTTTTTTGTTGTCTAGTTTTTTTTTTTTTTTGTTTTTTTTTATAGAGTAGTCCTAACGCTAAATGTGATGGATTTTCTCATTTTAAGGCTCCCTGAATCAAAAAAGTGTTTGTCTGTAATCTTTAGTCTGTGCAGACGCGCCTAAAATACTGGTCCGATTTCAATGAAATTTGGCATACATTTTCTTATAAATCATACCCCCAAAATAATTATTTTAGCTCAAAATTTGGGGTGCACCTTTTCCGTTTTTTACACGGGAAAAATCTAGTTTACGAGATATTGATGAAAATAAATTTAATGAAAATGAAAATGGGAAACGCATTCTAAATAAAATGTAATGGCAACATTGGCTAAAAATTGTAAGCCGAGTTTAAATTTTTGTAGCGACACGGTAAGCGATTTTTTTACAATATGAAATACTAAGATATGTAATACAGTTTTTGTTACGAAACAGGACAAATTTTTTTTTTAACAATATAAAATCCAAAGACCTAAAAGAATTATTGTAAATATATTACTACAGATACGCTTGGCCGCTTGGCAGACACTAAAAATAAAGAGTACTCGTATAATGAGATGTTTAGATTAATTATTTAGACTTTAGACTATATCTGACTTAAATATTTAAAATTATTTCGGCTAACCAGGGACAAAGATCAGCTATTCTGTACCGAATGACTAAAAATGTATCCAGATAAACAAATACATCATTTAGATTATCTATTTTGTTATTTTGTAGATTATTGTGCTACAAGTGTATGCTATTTATAGGAGGGCAATATTTTTTTAACTAGGTATGTATAACAGAACCCCAAAATATTTCGAATATTCATATTATAGTGTATAATTTGTATTATACTATATAATATAGGTATTAATATATTTTTAGATTAAACTAGGCATCGCGTGGCTCTATCATTGAAGCGAGCGTATAGTAATAAATATGTATTGAATATTGAAAAAAAAGATTATTGTGAATCATGATGAGTTGATAGATAATGGGTCTGGTAGTAGTGCAGCGGCTAGTAGTAAGGGAACCACCCCGCATTCTTACTATTCCACTAACCACAATCTCTATTTCAATATTTATAATTTGTATCTCTTTGCTACAAAGAAAATAATGCATGTATCAAATTGAAATTTTGCATGCCTGTTTCAATTGTGCATCAGATGGTGTCTATGAAGTTTTATTAAAATCGTTACGTTAGAACGTAAGATATCGGTAAAAAGGTTGTTTTCTCTATTTTAAACGTTTAGGCCCGCTTTAATAGTTTTAGCGATCTTTATTAATTAATAGCGGTGTCGCTGTTGGTTTTACTAAAAAATGTTATTTGAAAAAAATGTTCGTCTCATCGAATAGTTGATGATAGAATCTTTTCCCGTCCTGAAATTCCAATTTAATTTTTTAACCTCTCGTTTACGCGAGCGTTGCGCGCGAACTCTTGGACGGATCACGCTGTCCAACAAACTTAGCCTGAGTATTAGTAAGAGGATCATGTATACCAAATTTCAACTAAATCGGTCAACTTTTACTCAAGTTATCGTCACACGCGTGAACGTTACTGACAGACAGACAGACAGACAGACAGACAGACAGACACGGAACATATTTCGTTGAATGTAGGAAGCTCGCTACGCTTTCTTCAATGATATTTCTGTGCATTTGCAGAAAAGAGCAACATTATTAAAGAAAACAATAAAGTTCTAAGAATGATGGTGTTAAAAACAGTAAGACTCAGTTTCTTGTTGTTGTTGTTAAATGCAAAAAGAAAAGAGCGGAACCCGATCTTATCAAAGAGTTTCCCTGAATAGTTTTACTAGGACCGACGATGAGTTCCTCATTCACACTAGAGATTCCGGAATGCGATTCCCAAATCGAAGATTCTAACTTCTACAGTTTGTCAAAAGTAACCCACAGATAGCCCCAAATTAATTTGGACCGTCTGCGCTCTTTCATTTTTGCTAAATTGATACTTAAATTCAAGTAAAATAGACTCAATTGGTGTGGCACATAGCTTTCTCGCATCCTATCACGTATTTTATTGATTTTTACTACGTTTTTATTATTAGCTTGCTTGCTTGTTTGTTTGTGTGTTCAGTACAAATCTTGCAATCGATTTTTAACTAACTGCCCGAGTAGCTAGACATTTGAAACTTTTAGAATAGCTCAGAACACGATGACAATGCATTATTTTAATAATTTTAGCCATCTTTCAGCAGAATTTAATTAGTTTTTAGCAAATTTTGCTGTATGAAAAATTAGCTGATGAATTTATCAGAAGTAAAAGAGCGCAGACGGTTCAAATTAATCTGGGGCTATCTGCGAGTTACTTCTGATAAACTATAAAAGTTTCATACAAATCAGATGATATGTACTTATGAAGCTATAAGTGTAAATATATGTAAGTTTGTACATGTATGTTGTGCATTCTCTTTTTCTTTTTTATTGGTGGAATATTGTTTTTCTTAAGTCTCTAAAATCAAATGGCTCCAGGTAAATTTTACGAGTTTTGTTTCTGTGTATTACACTTCCTAATGATTTCTTCATTGAATCTCTGTCTTTATATTTATTTTAGAGATCGCTCAGAAAATCTTTAATAGATGGTGAAGTTTTTATCAACTGGTTAAATAAAGTTAATAAAACGATAAAGGCGGCTCAAAACTCTCAGAGAAACGTTTTGCCGTTATTCTCGGCCAATATGCTCGAGAACAAGAGAGGCAAGAATATTCTTTTGCCATTTCGCGTTTCCAATTAATAAAATAACCATGAAGATTTTATTGACCTCTAACCACCTAGAGTCCAATTTAATTATTTCTTTACTTTAACTTACAATTTTTAATTTTTCGACGCCAAAGAAGCTGATTGCTGATAAATGTGATCAACTCATTAAGTAATAGTAATAATAAATAATAGAAAAATGATAAGATGTGACAAGTAAAAGATATTACTTGCATATTATTATTTGCATATAGATATATCTTAACATGTACCTACTTGCATACACATACTAATGTATACATTTTTATAGGATTTATTGAATAGCAAATTTATACTAGTAGTCAATAGACGACAAACAATTGGGTATCTCGTGTGTTATCAGCTATTTTTGGATAATAAGTTTTGTTTTCGTATAATGGAAAAAAAAACTATAAAAGAAGTAGTAGGGAGATAAACAAAATCATAATAATAATAGAACGTGGTGGCGGTGTCATGAAAGATTACGAGTTAAAAGGGTAACAAACTTTCTTAGAACACAGGAATAGACTTAAGCTTTTTCGATGAGAATCAGAGTTTTGTGATTTATTATTATTAATCTTTAATTATTTTTTTTATACCATAAAGAATTTTTTTTAACTAAATTAATATATAATGATATGGGTAATTATTATGACCTACTATCCAAATTTCATTTAAGTCAGACGAGCAGTTTTTAAGATAATATGTTGCCACCAACGTTCACCAACGTTAACAAGCAACGTTCACAAAAAGTTTTGATAGACCAACAGGGCTGATATTATTGATTTTGAAAACATTAATATTTCAGTCTTCGGAACGATCACAATGCTTTCGATACCTTTTTAAGCTCGGAAGAAAAAAAAATATACAGTAGGTATGTCCACAGATGGAGTTGCCTATAGGTGTAAATGCAAAAAAAAAAAAAAAATCGATAAAAGTCATTCTTTAAAAAAGCTCCTGCATCTTTTCAAATGAAGATTTAGTATATTAAAAAATTTGTATAATGTACCCTGTGCCCAAAAACAGCAATTTTTGAAAATGGGTACAAGAGGTAAGTAGGGTTAATATTGATTTTATAAGAAAAAAGTATTCTTTATAAAAAATTTTATTTGCCCTTCTTAAATAATTTTTGTTATAAAAAAGCTAAAAAACGGCCCCCCTCCCCTCCCTTTCAACAGTGTCCCGATATCCCCTAATCCCTTTAAACCATAGTGTCCACACAATGTCGTTATTAATAGTTTTATAAAAATACCCTAAATACAGTTGTTATGTAGTCCAGGCAAATTAGTAAAAAAAAACAGCAAATGGAGGAAATAATTGAACGAGCGTAGTGAGTTCTTCATTTCAGAGACTTGTGCTTTGAAATGTTTGTCTAACGATAACTGGAGTAAAAATTGATCAATTTCAGCGAAATTTGGCTCATAGATGCATTTCAGCATTTTTGAGAACTGTATAGTTTTTGAAAATTCCTCACTAAACATTTTTAAGATGGCGGCCAATATGGGGTGGCGGGTTTTAGCCGGCATAATGTGTTATACATCGTTTTGAAGGTCTTTTAGAGAAAGAAAAGAATATGTAACTAATCAAATTTCACACTTCATATTTTCAAGATGGCGGCCAATATGGCGGACGACTAAAACAAAGTATTAGTCAGCTTAAAGTATTTAGTATATCGTTTTAAAGGCCTTTAAGAGGAGGAAAATAATATTTAACTGATAAAATTTCACATTTCATACTTTCAAGATGGCAGACGACTAAACAAAACGTTTTTAGTCAGTATGACATATTATACATCAATTTAAAGGTCTTGAAGTTTAGGAAAGGAATATCTAAGTATTAAAAATTTCACACATAATATTTTCAATATGGCGGACTATTAAAAAAAATTTGATCTGCTTGGCATGTAATACATTAATCTAAAGGTCTATAAAAGTAGGAAAAGAGTCAATAACTTTCAAATTTCATAATTTATATTTTCAAGATGGCGGCCAATAGGCGAATGACAAGACGTTTTTCGTCAGTATGACATGTTATACATCGTTTTAAAGGGTTTAGAAGTAAGAAAAGAGTAAATAACTATTAAAATTTCACTCTATATATTTTGAACCAATTATAGATAATTATTATTTAATATAATTATTTCATACTAAGCAGTTTAAACAGGAAATTTATTAAACGTTATTTCATAGAGGTATTGCAGGCTCGCTATAATCGCACGTTTATCCAGGAATTGTAATAATGTTATTGTTGGCTCGCCCTGTATAGACAGCATTTAAAATTAGTTTTCATTTAACTGATTTATTGAAGGTACGCTGCGCTCACCAGTTTATTTAGCATTTCTGGATGATGTTATGCCGTATAAACTTGCGAGCTTAGCGAGCCTGCATTAATTATATTAAATAATGATAACGTACAAATACTTTATAAACAGGCGAGCGTAGCGAGCATACAATAACTCTATTTAATAAATATTTACTACAAATTCTGAATCAAACCGGCGAGCGTAGCGAGCCTTTTTTAATTTGATTAAATTAGGTCTCAAAAATTTTATAAACAACCATAAAGAAACATATAAATGATTTTTCTATGCGAGAATATCTAGATTTTATCCCTCCCACTTATTTCTATACCCCCTCCTCTTTGATAAGCTAATTTTAAAATATCCTAAATCCCCCCCCCCCCTAAAGTAAAATATGACAAAACAATGCATGAAAACTATTACTGTACTCTTAAAGAGCTTTTGCATCATCAGTGGTATTCACTACATTGAACCCGTATTCATTACTTGTACCATACCCCTGTGTACCAAATTTAAATTTCCAAAATTCATGTAGGCTGTCATTTTCTCCTTGCTTTGAAGTTCAAGTGGGCAAATTTTTATCGACATCGAACTAAAACTGTAAATTTGTATAAAGAACATACACCCACATACGTTGATTTTTATATATATAGCTATAAATTTCCATTTTACCCCCTCCTAAATAAAATTGTACATAACAACAATTACTTTTCTCGATTACTTTTCTCAATTGCTTTTCAAAGATATGCATGATATGAAGGGAATCCATTACTTTGACATTTTTACACCGTACCCCTTTGTACCAAAATTTAAATTTCGAAAATTCATGTAGACAGTGACCTCCCCCTTGCATTGAAGGGAAAGTGAGTAAATATTCATCAAATTGGGATAAACTGTAGATTTATATAAAAGACATACCATCATATAGACACACATGTTATATGATATAGCTATATTTTTCCATTTTACCCCCTCCTAAATGAAAATACATACGACAAAACTGTACATAACAACAATTAATGTAATCTTAAAGAGCTTTTCAACGATATGCATCATAAAGGGTATTCAGTCCTTTGACCCCGTATTCATTATTGTACCCTGTTCCCTGTGTACCAAAATTTAAATTTCCAAAATTCATGTAGACACTGATTTTTTCTTCCTTTGAAGGTCAAGTGTGCATTTTTTTGATCGAGATCGGACTAAAACTATGGATTTGTATAAAGAACATACACACATACGTTGAGTTTTAGATATATTTTTCCATCCCCCCCCCCCTAAATGCACGTAAAAACAATTACTGTACTCTTATAGAGCTTTTCAACAGTATGCATCATGAAGGGATTTCAACTTTGACATTTGTACCCCGTACCCCTGTGAACCAAAAATTTAATTTCGAACATTCATGTAGATAGAGATCTTCCCCTTGCTTTGAAGGTCAAGTGAGCAAATTTTCATCGAGAACGAATTAAAACTGTTGATTTGTATAAAGACCATAAACACATTCACACATACGTTGACTTTTATAGATATAGATATACATTTCCATTTTACCCCCCTCCTAAATGAAAATATGACAAAAACGAACTTAACAACAATTAATGTACTCTTAAAGAGCTTTCCAACGATATGCATCATGAAGGGTATCCATTACTTTGACATTTGTACCCCGTACCTCTGAGTACCAAAATTTTACTTTCGGAAAATCATGTAGGCAGTCACCTTCACCTTGTTTGGAAGAAAAAGAGTGTAAAAATGCATCAAACTGGGATACAACTGTAGATTTGTAATTTGTATAAAAGACATTCTCTCATATAGATACTCTTCTTTTTATATATAGATATAGTTATATTTTCCATTTTACCCCCCTCCTAAATGAAAATATGACAAAAGTGTACATAACAACAATTACTGTACTCTTAAAGAGCTTTTCAACGATATGCATCATGAAGGGTATTCATTACTTTGACCCCGTATTCATTACTTGTACCCTGTACCCCTGTGTACCAAAATTAAAATTTCGAAAATTCATGTAGACCTTGATTTTTTCCTTGCTTTGAAGGTCAAGTGTGCAACTTTTCATCAAAATCGGCTTAAACTGTAGATTTGTATAAAGAACAAACATACACACACACAAACATACATTGACTTTTATATATATAGATTGGCAGCTAGGGAAGTATTCATTCATCAACATTTATTTTCATTTTTCAAAAAAATCTGTTTACTAAAATTATATAATTAATAGTTTTAACTTAATAATAACTACGCAAATAAATAATTAAGCACTTGGTTATGAACTTATAAATCCATATAGTGTTGTATGTGATTACATTTTTTCAAAAAAATCTGTTTACTAAAATTATATAATTTATAGTTTTTAATTTAATTAAAACTACGCAAATAAATAATTAAGTACTTTGGTTATGAACTTATGAATCCAAAAGGTGTTGTGTGATTTGTTCGCTAGGGAGGTGATTTTATATTATATTGGCCGCTAGGGAGGTATTAAAAATATTTTTTTCATTTTTCAAAAAAATCTGTTTACTAAAATTATATAATTAATAGTTTTTAACTTAATAATAACTACGCAAATAAATAATTATGCACTTGGTTATGAACTTATAAATACACATGGTGTTGTTTGTAATTTGTTCGCTAGGGAGGTGATTTTATATTATATTGGTCGCTAGAGAGGTATTACTTTTTTTTTTTCATTTTTCAAAAAAATCTGTTTACTAAAATTATATAATTAATAGTTTTTAACTTAATAATAACTACGCAAATAAATAATTAAGCACTTGGTTATGAACTTATAAATCCATATAGTGTTGCATGTGATTTGTTCGCTAGGGAGGTGATTTTATATTATATTGGCCGCTAGGGAGGTATTAAAAATATTTTTTTCATTTTTCAAAAAAATCTGTTTACTAAAATTATATAATTAATAGTTTTTAACTTAATAATAACTAAGCAAATAAATAATTAAGCACTTGGTTATGAACTTATAAATCCATATAGTGTTGCATGTGATTTGTTCGCTAGGGAGGTGATTTTATATTATATTGGCCGCTAGGGAGGTATTAAATTCTTTTTTTCATTTTTCAAAAAAATCTGTTTACTAAAATAATATAATTAATAGTTTTTAATTTAATTGAAACTACGTAGATTAATAATTAAGCACTTGGTTATGAACTTATGAATACACATGGTGTTGTTTGTGATATGTTCGCTTGGGAGGTGATTTTATATTATATTGGCCGCTAGGGAGGTATTACATTTTTTTTTTTTCATTTTTCAAAAAAATCTGTTTAATAAAATTAAATAATTAATAGTTTTTAACTTAATAACAACTACGCAAATAAATAATTAAGCACTTGGTTATGAACTTATAAATCCATATAGTGTTGCATGTGATTTGTTCGCTAGGGAGGTGATTTTATATTATATTGGCTGCTAGGGAGGTATTAAAAATATTTTTTCATTTTTCAAAAAAATCTGTTTACTAAAATTATATAATTAATAGTTTTTAACTTAATAACAACTACGCAAATAAATAATTAAGCACTTGGTTATGAACTTATAAATCCATATAGTGTTGTATGTGATTTGTTCGCTAGGGAGGTGATTTTATATTATATTGGCTGCTAGGGAGGTATTAAAAATATTTTTTCATTTTTCAAAAAAATCTGTTTACTAAAATTATATAATTAATAGTTTTTAACTTAATAATAACTAAGCAAATAAATAATTAAGCACTTGGTTATGAACTTATAAATCCATATAGTGTTGCATGTGATTTGTTCGCTAGGGAGGTGATTTTATATTATATTGGCCGCTAGGGAGGTATTACATTCTTTTTTCATTTTTCAAAAAAATCTGTTTACTAAAATAATATAATTAATAGTTTTTAATTTAATTGAAACTACGTAGATTAATAATTAAGCACTTGGTTATGAAGTTATGAATACACATGGTGTTGTTTGTGATATGTTCGCTTGGGAGGTGATTTTATATTATATTGGCCGCTAGGGAGGTATTACATTTTTTTTTTTTCATTTTTCAAAAAAATCTGTTTAATAAAATTATATAATTAATAGTTTTTAACTTAATAACAACTACGCAAATAAATAATTAAGCACTTGGTTATGAACTTATAAATTCATATGGTGTTGTATGTGCTTTGTTCGCTAGGGAGGTGATTTTATATTATATTGGCCGCTAGGGAGGTATTACAAATATTTTTTTATTATCTTTTTTTTAAAGTTCTTTTTATAATATAATATTATTTTTGGTTTTTAATTTACTTAAAACCTTACATGAAAGTAGTTATGTATTTAGGTTATGCACATTTGCTTTATGATGGTCTAGTTAATGACATGTTCGCTAAAGAGGTGTTTATGGCATAAATTGGCCCTCTTTGTCTCCGTAGCGGACAGGCCGCTAGGGAGACTCGAGTGGTCGCTAAGGAGGTAAATTTACCTGGATTGGCCCTCTGGCCGCTAGGGAGACATGGCCGCTAGGGAGGTATTTGTGACAGAAAATGGTCGCTAAGGAGGCAAAAAGAACCCTATATATATATATATATATATATATATATATATATATATATATATATATATATATATATATATATATATATATATATATATATATATATATATATATATATATATATATATATATATATATATATATATATATATATATATATATATATATATATATATATATATATATATATATATATATATATATACAGAAAACAAACAAAACTCAGGTTTCGGTCACAAAAATCGTCTTAATGTTACAATCCCGACGTTTCGGTTTTTACTTAAAACCTTCTTCAGGGGCCGTAAAACATCTAAACAACGACAGCTGCCGTGCTGTCGTGCACTAGCTCCGGGAGAGTTTTAGCACAGCAACTCTGCAAAGTACTTATTTAATACGATCCCTGCCATTAAAAAAACCTTTGTTGTTTCAGGTTATCATACTTTAGTAGTATAATCTCAACAAAAGAGATATTTTTTGTATTCGGAAAAAAAAATATTTGCCCCCAAAAAAATACAATGGTGTCAGTTTAATACATGATGTCCTTAATAAAATTTGTAGTCACTCACTGACAAAAAAAAATTTAACTAAGGATTTAAAAAAAATCTTAGTGCCAATAATTTTATTTTTTATTTATCAGAGAGAGAGGTCCCGGAACGCCGTTCCGCCTGAAATCGAGCCCTGAGTATAACCACATAAATGTGTCAGGACCTAGCAAGTTTTAGGTCTAAACTAAAAAGGGGGAGTATAAGAATCTACAATACACACGTAATGCTTTTCATTTAGATAACTTTTCATAGATATATATATATATATATATATATATATATATATATATATATATATATATATATATATATATGTGTGTGTGTGTGTGTGTGTATATATACATACACATACATCTATATACCTAATAAAACCACTCTTGCTATTGCTCTTTTAAAATCACTCCATGCAAATTTCGGGGGGGGCTGGAGCCCCCTCAGCCCCCCCCCCTTATCTACGCCCCTGGTCCAAGGCTTTCAGTGAAAGGTACTTAACCAATCAGCTTTTAATAAATGTACCAAAAAAGTTTATTTATATATATATATATATATATATATATATATATATATATATATATATATATATATATATATATATATATATATATATATATATATATACAGAAAACAAACAAAACTCAGGTTTCGGTCACAAAAATCGTCTTAATGTTACAATCCCGACGTTTCGGTCTTTACTTAAAACCGTATGTTTTAGCCGTAAAACATCTAAACAACGACAGCTGCCGTGCTGTCGTTGTTTAGATGTTTTACGGCCCCTGAAGAAGGTTTTAAGTAAAAACCGAAACGTCGGGATTGTAACATTAAGACGATTTTTGTGACCGAAACCTGAGTTTTGTTTGTTTTCTGTTTATATTTACGGTCGAGAATTTATTCATATATATATATATATATATATATATATATATATATATATATATATATATATATATATATATATATATATATATATATATATATATATATACATTATTTTTTTTTTTTTTTAGTAAATAAAATGTTGTCTCAAAACGTCATATTCCGTTATCTAGACTAGCCAAAAATATGTGTTTTTCTTTATTTAGAAATTTAAGGAAATAAAACTATACAAAGACTTTCTTGACTGCATATTCTGGTTTAGTTTACATCTACGTGTCATACCACATTTTTTTATGGAATAATAAACCTGAATCTAAAAGCGTTTTCACCATAAAAAAAGAGAATATTTTGGATTTTCCATCTAAATAATAGGACCTCTCCTGCAAATCTTAACTTTTCCCAGTAAATTCATTGCAGAATCCTGCATATCTATAAAATAAATTCTGTCAAGTACATGCTTGTACTTGCTTTTTTTTCTTTCTCTGTTTCTTCGGTCATAAAATTTCATATTTCTTACTTTTTATTTTTCTACTAATATATGTATAAAAAGTTGTACTTTGTAAACGCGATATATATTTGTAATCTACATTTCAATACCTTTTAAATGATACCCCACTCAAAAATTACAAAAAAAATATACACATGTTATCTGTTTGCAATTGCTCGAAATTTCGAGTAGGGATGTTCGCAACATTTTTCCTGTTTTCGGGCAATAAAGTTTATCTTGCACACTAAATTTAAAATCTCAAGCTACAATAGGTTGGGAGATATGATCAAAGATGAGACGGACGGACGGACAAACTACCAAAAGCATAAGGGTTCTAGGATGACCTCGAAACCCTAAAAACCCCTTGCAACTTCTCTAAATTTTCAGACATCCCATCGATTGAATTCAAGAAATAAAGACAACTTAGTTTTACCCTCCACCAGAACCAACCTATACAAATACTCACTGTGTCTGCGTCTGCAATGCTTTAAACAATCACCTTCTGAAATAAAAAAAAATACCTATAACTAAATTTTGAAAGCATATTAAGAAATGGTCAATAACCAAATGGTATGATCGTATATCCGACGTCATGAAGTTTTATTATACTTATGTTAATTTATAGCATTTAATACCTATGTTAGGACTTTTAATTGTTAACTCTCTTTTTTTTATCTGTGAATACATTACAAATCATATCTGATTGCAGTTACAGTCGGACCTTTATACGACGAAACGTTAGTTCCAGAAAGAAATTTCTACATAGAAATTTCGTTACACATAATTTTTTTAAATAATGTACTCAATTTTGAACGTTGATTCATATTTATTCGTAAGAATTGTACAAATAACAACCACAAACATATAAATTTTTGATAAAAAAAAAATTAATTTGCAGGTAACAATTCCAATGAAGTAGGAACCTCAACAATTAAATTGACGAGGTAACAAATTCCAATGTATACAATAATTGTTAACAACATTTTCTATACTGTGCAAAGATGTTTCTGATGCCAATTAAACTTAAACTAATGGTGGTAGAATAAGCGAAATTATTTGAGTGCTAGACTAAGAAGCTCCTTAAATGGTTCTAAGAAAATGTAGGAATATAAAAACACCGCCAATATTAATTCATAGTAAGTTTGTCGGTAAAATCTTTATCCTTGGTTCTATCAATTTTGTTCCTTGAAAATAAATTAGTTTCGTTCCATAGAAACAATTTTACATGGAGAATTCATGGGGATATTTTTTACTATTATAATTTCTTTAAGTAGGGTTATTTTATAACGTAAAAATCAATTTTAATGATATTATTTATATTTTAAATATACTTTTTTTTTTTTTTTTTTTTTTCTTCTGGGTTTTAGTCCCGATCAACTGCCAGGGTTATTACAGGGCGGGGGTTATATATAAATATATAACAAATATATATTAAATATACTTATATAGTAACTTACTATACTTACCCCTGTGTGAATGCTATAGGGCAAAAAATTATCTTCTATGAAACTGAATTATTTCCAACCTAATATTTAATATTTATTCACTATTAGCTAGATTTTGGTTTTTTAGAGGTTTTTATATCCAGTACTAAATGTAAAAATAAATAACCGGTAACATTTATAACCAGTATATCTCTATTTAATTGTTTATGTTAATAACTAAGGTTCACGATCTATTGTTTATTTTTGCATAAATACGAAAAGTCCTTTTTATGAAACCAATTATTTAATAAAATAAACAAAACAACGAGTATTGTAACAATGAGTATTGTCCCAGATCATTAAATATGCTATTCAAAAATACCCAAATGCTTTTCAACAATAGTGAAAGCACCGATAAATGGAAAAACAGAGAAGAAAAAAATACATAAAAACAATAACTCCGTTAATAGAAGAAGAAAAACCATGGTTGAGCATTAGTCAAATATCCACCAGGTAAATATTTCGTTTTACAAAAATATTCGGCACATTTTTAGACTGTTACTCCCCTTATAAAAAAAACAAGGGAGTAACAATCTAATGAAGGTGTATGGAATATTCTTCTTTAGACTGTAACTCCCCTTATAAAAACAGATGTGGTATATACCTTTGACCCAAAGTAAATTAGACTAAACATCCCTTTGCCTTAATAGGTATTTAGACAAAGGAATTTAGAAATAATTATATCCATTAATATTCTAAAAAAATAAAAATCAGGGGAGTAACAATCTTAAGAAGTACCAAATAATCATTTGAAGACATTAATTGTTAGAAAAAAAACTACAATTTTTAACTGAACTAAGTGATTCCATAGGGTTTTAAGCTATGTGCCTTCATTTGATTGAACATATTAAAAACTATTCCCCAAATTGTTCAATAGAACTACAAGTCTACATAATCTAATCATTCGTCCATCATATTCATTGTAATAATGGTTATTTTTTTTTATGTGATAATCCATCTAAGAAACTCTTTACCGTCCCCAAGGTCACTTTCTCTCCCATCTCTCTTTTATAAGTTTCTTTTATTCACTTTCTACCAATATTGAAGATGATGTTTGGAGTGACATAAAAAATGGTATTAAAGATAAGTTTTTGAAACATTAAATGAACAGTTAATTCACTTTTTCATAAACGTATCTCTAATTCCTTTTTAGCACTAACAATATCATCATTGGTAGGAAGTAAATCAATGAAGCACATTGAGTAGATAAGTAAAGTGGCAAAGTTCCTCCTCCTGTAATAAAAATGATGAGTTGATCAGGATGTAGCAGAAAGAGAGAAAAAAATACTTATAAAAGATATGTGAGAGCAAGAGTATAAGAGTAAAAAGTGTCTTAGATGGATTACATTACATCACCCGTCAATATAGTAAGGATGCTTATTGCAATAGCGATCTAATCAAAATATTGGAAAGGGTGACAAACCTTAAGGATGTCTAGGGGCCATATTCTCTTAAGATAACGACTAACATTACACGGGGCACGGTGATAGGATAGGTTATTGATAAGAAGAAATGAATGATAAGCTTGGAAGATTACGTACAGCGAGAGAATGCAGTTAGCAAAGTAAAGAAAGAATGAAGGCAATTTCTTAAAGATTTGTAGATTAGAAAGATTGAATTTTGTAGGAGTTTGATATCTTAATCGATTCTAGTACTTTGAAGTCCGAAAGGCAAAAACGATGTTCATAAAATAATTAAGGTAGTTAGTTTTTTCCGCATAACTAGTAATCAATCGCCAACATGTATCCCATGTTGTAGAATTGGTATCGAATTTTGTAGAAGGTGTAATACCTAGCAAGTAATCTCTACGAAGCCAGTTCAAGAAAGACTTACCTTTGCGAGACTAGCTTATAATTAGAAGAGAATATCTGCAGTTCACATATTATTATTAAACCACTGAACCTATAAAGAGTAAAGACTTTAATGTAAACAATAGAAAAACGCTATAACCTGTGTAGCATTGCAGAGTAACGACTTGAAACCAGTTATACCAATATTTTTTAAATTTTATTTTTTTCTAAACTAAGACTAAGATTTTATATTGATAGTATAATTTTACTCACGCTCTTTATTATTTCATGAAACTTATTAAAAGTTCTTCAGTATTTTTATTAAATTAAAAAATAACTTTTTATGACCGCATATTCCTCTAGTAACAAGTTTCGACACTCACCAAAACAATATATTGTGAAAACTCTAATGAAAAAATAGAAAAATTCTATAACATGTGTAGCATTGCAGGTTAAGGACTTAAAACCAGGTTTACCAATATTTTTTATATTTTATTTTCCTCTAAACATAAACTAAGATATTATATTGATGTCAGGTGATAATATTACTCACTCTCTTTATTATTTTATATATTATGTAATAAAAATGCTATTATATGTTTATTAAAATAAGAAATCATGTAAAAAAAACTATATCGTTCAAATATTTTTACTAAATAAAAAGTTGGATATTTACTGTTTTCAAGGATTGTCAAAACTGTTTCGATATTTTTTTTTTTTTTTTTTTTTTTTTGTCTTCATTTATGAAATAATTGTTTTGTTTTAACATTTTCAATTCTTTTTACTACGTTTTTATTAGCTTGCTTTCATGTTTGTTTGCGAGTGTGTCCAGTACAAATCTTGCAATCGATTTTTAACTAACTTCTCGAGTAGCTAGACATTTGAAACTTTTAGAATAGCTCAGAACGCGATGACAATACATTATTTTAATACTTTTAGCCATCTTTCAGCAGCATTTAATTCGTTTTCAGTAAATTGTGCTGTATGGAAAGATAGTTCGGAAAAAATTCGGAAGTTATTTTATTTGTTTTGACATGACCCATATTTGCGATCTTCATTTTGACGGGTTTCAAATTTATTATTTTTTATTTTAGTACCTGGTACGGTTAATGAAATTGATAAAATGTTCAAATATGATTATATCAGGCCTTTTTCTTATGTAAAACTTTCCCGGTCAGACCCCGACACCCTTAGAGATATAAGGGGACGACTAAGTAAGTAAGTAAGTAAGTACCTACCTACTTTTAGTTTGGTACCCCCCTATTCATTGCAAGTTTGAGAAGACTTGGGTGGGTAAATGAGTGGCAAATAGTACTGACTTGCCTAGTTGTACTATGCCCAACAAATTTAAATACCCAGGCCATCTTAAATTTCCAATGAAATGAGTTAGTAATAAATAATATATAACGAGTAGATTTTACATACTTTCACAAAACATTGTTTCTTCTCATTTCGGGGAAAGAAATGGGAAAGAATAATAATTAATAAATAATCCTACTAGATTATTCCTTTATCTAAGGGGGTTCCAAACTAAAAGAGACGACCCTATACGCCTCTTTTAGTTTGGTATCCCCTATCTTTTTTTTTTTTTTCTTTCTTTTCCCTTTCTCAATCCCACACCAAAGCCGTTTCAAAACGGGTGTCCCGCGATACCGCACGTATTTTTTCTATGTTGATAGGTTATCACATTGATTTGGAGTAATATTTGAACATTATTATCTATGAAGTGACTTGATTTTTGATTTCTTAATTAATTTTGTACTCAGGATTATGGAAATCACATTGTCCACCATAATGGGCGGCACATGGCCACTCCCTACAAGTTTTTTTGTTTTTTTAAATGCCTAGTGCCAAGCTATGTCCCACAGACGAACTTAGCCGACCACATATTCTTAAAAAATATTTCCTCAATATTCACTAACTTATATACTTAATTCTAGCTTAATGTTAGTCAGGAAATTTTTTGCACGCTATCTCCAGGATTATTATAGGGAAGTAATACATTATACATTTATAGGATTTTGTAAAAAAAAAAAAAAGTTAGCATTAATATATAAAATAAGTAGTCCTACCAACTGAATCAGCCCCCGGCTATGTATGCTTTAATAAGCGTGCTTAAACATTAAATAAAATGCACATAAAGCTGAAAGCATAGGACCACTGACTACAAAGAATTATATTCAAATTTATAAAAGGACGAAATATTTTAGACTGCAAATGGAAATGACAGATTTTATAATATTATAATAATTTATTAAAAGTTCAGAGCTTAATATGCCAAACTTGGCCTTTGTTGAATAAGCCAAAAAATCAGCCAGTTTTTCCTTTTTTAAATTATAAACAAGTTAGGCAAATTATAAAGAATTAAACAACTTTAAAGTGGATAGTTTCGTTTATTATTTCAGATTTTTTTTTTTTTTTTTTTTTTTTTTTTTTTTTTCAAATTCGTTTAAAGTGTTGGCATTTATTTATTTATTAAGAAAAGTTTTAAATTAAAAAGTTATATAAGAATAGTTTAATTTTTTAATAAAAATAAAAAACTCATTCAATATTTATGCATTCCTAAATGCAAAACCTTATGATTTTATAAATCTTCAAAATAATTATGAACCATATTCAGAATTGACAAAAATTCAGAAATAGGTATTATGTTGGTTGGTTAACTGTTTTTTCGTTTTAATAATATATATAACTACATAACCAATTACATTAGGGATAACATACATGACTTTTAAACCACGTATTTTGAAAATTTATTTATTTAACAAAGCAGCGTTCAGTCTTTATATAGCATGATTCCAATAATGCATGCTCATTATGAATTTGGTTTTTCACTATTACATTAAGTAAAGATGGAGGAAGGTTACGTTGTTGGTTAACAATATGTTCGTTTTAAAATAAGGGAACTATAAACTACTTACCCGATTGCATCAGGGTGTTCACTATTACATTATTAAACATATAATATGGTTATGTTGGTTAACAATACCTTCTATTTATAGCTGCGGACTATCTGAACCGATTTTATTTAGGTTTTTACAAATAAGTAAAGATAGACAAAGGTTATATTATTGGTAAGAATGGGTTCGTTATACGGGTGATCCAAAAGTTGGGCAACGGCTTAATATCTCCGGTTATAATTGAGATATTAAGTTCCCGTTTGCGGGTATCTTAATAATTTGTAAAAAACTACTTTTTTGGTGGGTAATCATTTTTTCCGCCATATTGGTTGCCGCCATATTGAATTCAACTTTGTAATTTTAAATTGGACCACCCATTAAGTGATACATTTTTGGAAAGCCCTTAAAAAAAGAAAACATTTGCCGCAAACCCGACCTTTCTATCTACTCCTGTTCCAAAATGGCGGACACTTAAAGTTTAAAAAATGATTTTTTTTTTTTATTTTTAATAGTTTAGTTAGATATAAAAAAATCGGTTCGAGACAACTCAGACAAACTTTCTCATATAATCTCGGCCCCAGATCCCAGGAAACATGAATATAAAATTAAATATTTATTGCATTAAGCTCGCTTCAATGATAAACCTACGTGATGCTTAGTTAATTTATTATTATTTAAAATGTGTTCAACAGGTGGTTGTTTACTTTTTGTTTTCGATTTTCAACCAAATGAGATTTATTTTCATCAATATCTCGGAAACTATTACTTGATAATGAACAAGGTTTTCTGGGATCTGGGACAGAGATTATATGAGTTGTCTCGGACCGATTTTTTTATTTCTAACTAAACTATTGAGAATAAGAAAAAAAGAGTGAGTTTTTTAACTTTGAGTGTCCGCCATTTTGAAACGGAAGTTGATAGAAAGCTCGGGTTTGCGGTAAATGTTTTCTTTTTTCAAGACCTTGCCAAAAATGTATCACTTTATGGGTGTTCCAATTTAACATTTCAAAGTTGAATCCAATATGGCGGCAACCAATATGGCGGAAAAAATGATTACCCACCAAAAAAATAGTTTTTTACAAATGATTAAGATACCCGCAAACGGGAACTTAATATCTCAATTATAACCGGAGATATTAAGCCGTTGCCGAACTTTTGGATCACCCTGTATTACTAGAGAAGTTCATAATCGATTGCATCAGGTTATTCACTATTACAATAATTCTAGATTGAAGAAGGTTATGTTGCTAGTGAACAACATATTCCTTTTATTACTAGGGAACTACTCAAATTTGTCTCACTGTTACTCAAGGTTTTTCACTATTAAAATAATTAAAGATAGTGGAAGGTTATGATCATTGGTTAACGATATGTTTATTTTATTATTAGGGGACTACTTTATCGGCTGCATGCTGCATTAGGTAATTCACTATTACATCAAATGAACATAGACGTATTACTAGGAAATTTCTTACGCACTTTCCCTTGGACGAAAAGTAGAAAATGAACAAGTAATCACAGTAGTTAGAAATATATATTTAAAATAAAAGTAATATTTAATAAAACTAGGTTTGCAATGCAGCTGTCTGCTTGCAATATTCAGCAGAGCGTGCATTTGAATCATAAACAATAAATATATTTATTTATAAAGAGCTGAAATCGGATCAAAAAGAGTAATATTTCTAATTTTTAATTAAAAAACATTTTTTCCCCTGTTTTTATATTTTACTCCCCTCATAAATAAAAATATGACAAAAGTGAATATAACAACAATAAACTGAACTCTTAAAGAGCTTTCCAATGACATGCATCATGATCATATACTTTTTTAACTTTTGTACTCCGTACCCCTATGTAACAATTTGGACCATTTCAGATTTACACTTTTCTGTGATTGGTCACTATGACCGGGCCGAATTAAGTGCGGATCGGTTCGACCATTCAGGAGGAGTAGGTATGGGTCCAACCAAATGCAAAGTGTAGTATTATAGCTTCGCTTCGCTCAGCTCAAACAAAATGTGTTGTTAAAATTCAATGATTACCATTTAAACGAATGGTTTAGAGGTGGTTAGAGGTGGTAAGAGGTGGTTAGAGGTGGTTAAAAGTGGTAAGAGGTTTATAAAAATTAAAAACAAATATATGAAGAGGAATGTAAGGTTTCATTCAGGTCTTTAAGCGGAGCCGCGAAATAGATGTTTAGGAACCAACTGTTTTGCGGTCATCATAAAACAAAGCCAATGATGAATCAGAACGCACGACCATTCACTGGGTGTGAACCCACCTTAAGAGCCTACAATAGTAGTTCCCTTCCCGCCCCGCTCCCGCGCAAACCGATTTAGTCAGGAAGGACCTCGGTTAAAAATATGTACCGCAATAATACCGTACTTCACTGACGAGTTAGGGTGCGGCCTAAGGCTAAGGGTATATTATATTGATTACGGTACGTCACTAGTGTTTTTATTGCATATTACCGGGGATCTGCTTATTAGAGGCTATTCTAAATAATCAAGTCAAAAGAAGGCACTAACAATTTTTCATCGGGACTATGAAATTGTATCAGTCTTGCAATATTTAAAAAAGAATAAATAAAGTTTCAATGTTGCAAGTTTAAAAAAAAAAAAAAAAAAAATAATAATAATAATAATAATAATAATAATAAAGAAACGCATTTTTTATATAGTTAAAATTTAGAATATGAGGTAGACAGCTTTGTATAGCAGCGGTAGTATATTATCAATTTCTTTTTAATGGGTTTGTTTCTGCCAATAAATTTACTTTGGCTTTAAAGCCTTGAGTTCCAAACCACTCAGATCGTTGTTCGGAGCTCATTTGAATTTTAAATTTATATAGTGCAGGAGCCCAAAAATATTACGCCTCTTCGTATCATAGATTCACATATTTTATGTTTTAGAACACCTTTCATTACAACATAAATTATGAGCAAGAAAATTGCATCGTATACATAAAGTAAAACAAATAGTTCTGACACAACTCAGACTGTCTAAAATATGAGTAGGTAAATATTTCGTCCAGTATTTTCAATTTATTACTTGTTTCGAGTTTTTGTAGTTGTATTGAATAATTATTAAATATTTTTTCGAAATATATCATAAAAATAACTTCTCTCCGAAGGGAAATCGAACCAAGTCACTCGTACAAAGCTTATTTTCTCAGGAACTAGATTCATTCTCGGGAAAACTAATTATAATATGGTTTGATGAGTATTTAAATGGAATAAATTTTAGAATTTTTAATCAAAATCGTCGGATCCGTTTTCGAGAAATCCTTTTTTTTCATGTTCTTTTTGAAAACAATTAGAGCTAAAATTAATTTCTTAATTTCGCCTCGGGATATGATTATCTTACCTGTATGCCAAATTTCATCAAAATCAGCCAAATAATTTAGGCTACACGCGTCTGCACAGACATTAGATAACAGACAGACTTTTTTTATAAACCACTTTATGGCGTCAGGGGACCTCAAAACGTGTATATCTATCAAAATTGAATTTTAGCGTAATTACAATACTTCCCCTTTATATCATGTACAACGTACAGAAGAAGGTAAAAAACGGACCGAAAAACTCTAACTAAACATTATCATATCCACAGTGAGTTAAAATTTACAAACAATATTTAATTTAATTCATTTATTATTAAAAATATTTAATTAAGTAGTTTATTACCCACTATAAGAATTTTTGTAAAATAACTCAGGATTTCTGCTGATGGTCTATTGAATACTCAATCTTATCAGACTACACAGAATCAAATTCTGTCGAGAATTATAGCATAAAAATTGTAATATGTTAATTGTTTTATGTATTTTAAGATGTGAATTATGTATTGGAAAAGTGATAAAGAGACGTCAATGTTTGGAATCTGGTGTAAAAAGCTTGAAAATGACCTAAAGGGTTGAAATATAGCATTTGATGAAACTACATATTATTAAGTCCAATGAGAAGAAATACTGTTGTTTTTTTTTTGGCAAAAAAAGAATATTTATATATATATATATATATATATATATATATATATATATATATATATATATATATATATATATATTGTATATAATATATATTTATAGAGTATATAATATATTTGGGTAAATATATTTTGATCGTTCAGTGATTTGGAGACTGATTTTAATTTCTTACTTTCAGTATTTGCAAGTTTGTCATGCAGCAAAAATCCAATTGGTCGATCAACTATAAGGATTTATGATATGAAATTATATATATCAGATAATAATTATATAAAACAATAATAATTAAAGCAATATATCGCGATACACTAGACAAAGAATAAAAATGGTTTTGATTGACAAGAATTAAAACAACACAAACATATAGTTTGTTAATGAGTTATATCCTGATACTAAATATATAGGGAAATGCCATACTGATAAATATAAACCGTAATTTTATATATATATATATATATATATATATATATATATATATGTAATATATACAAGCTTATAGCAAAATTATATTAATTGGTAAAGTGGTAATCAATTCACGTGGCATCATTTAATTCCAAACTAGAAATAAACTTATTCGGATGTATAGAATTAGTTGAGGATTGCCTCTGAATTAGTAACCAATACCTCAAATTATCAACTAAGGAGGGATATAGAATTTCAATGTTAAATTGCTTCGCTATTCAGAATTATTCTGGTTATTAATATTAATTGCTTGTTAGTTGGAAAATTTCTGTAGTCGATCATTCAGCTTTTGACTATAGAGTTGCTGGAGATAGAAATTTAATTGAAGCGAGCGAAGCTTGTTTCTTACATTCAACAAAATATGTCCAAGTGTGTTTGTTAGTAACGTTTACGTGTCCGACGATAACTTGAGTAAAAGATGACCAATAAAATCTAGAGAGCGCAGACGGTTGGAATTAACATGGGACCATCTCCTGGCTACATTCAACATACCATCCAATTATGTTTAAAATCAAATGATTACATTTAAAGATTTAATAATTAAGTTAAAAATTGTTATAATATTTTTGGAACGAAGTTCCTTATGGCACGTTCTGGAGCCCGGGGATGAATCCGAAAAAAACTACCAAAATCACCGTCACAAAATAACCGTCACAAAATCGCCGTCACGCAAAATCCGTCACGAAATCTACCGATGGCGATAACTGGAGTAAAAGTTGACCGACTTAGTTGAAATTTTACACATGTTCATTTTACCAATGTCCGGGACAAGTTCGTTGGACAACGTTATCCGCCCAAGAGTTCACGCGCAACGCTCGCGTAAACGTAAGCTTCAAATTTAAAATTGGAATTTTTGGAAGGGAAAAAATTCTAACTTCATCTATTTAATGAGACAAACAACTTTTATAAATATTTTTTTTTAGTGAAACGAACACTGACACTACTATGAAGTGATAAAGATCGCTAAATTTATTAAAGCGGACCAAACCGATTAAAATAAAGAAAACAACGTTTTTACCGATATCTTACGTTCTAACGTAAATATTTAAATGAAACTTTGTATACATCACCTACAGTACAATTGAAACAAGCATGTAACATTTCAACCTGATACAAGCATAAGTTTTTGTGGGTTATATATTAGTATTATATATATAGTAGTTATCTAGTACTTCCTACTAGATGGGTAGGACCTATAGTAATCAGATCTTATGGTAGACCCATTTTACCTTAGCCCCTTGGTGGAGAGTTCCAGCCACTTCACACATCATACATTTGTACATTGTAAATACACATTGAATCGAGTAGGGTGTTCATTAGTGAGCTATATAAGCACTCGTCAAAGCGTGAGGAAAGAGAACCCCTTAGGGGGTGTCTCTTGCCCTCTCCATCCTCGAATCCTAGATGCAAATAACATCACCATGACACGGGAATCAAACCCACAACATAAAAGCTTGGGGAAAAGAGAGCCCCTGAGAAGGTGTCCCTCGCCCTGCTCCGTCCGCGATTCAAAGATGCAATCTTATAAGATTATTAAGAGTATTATAGCACGGGATCAAACCCACGACCTATAGAGTCGCATCGACTCATTGATAGCTGGCCAGAGCCTAGAGCCCCTCGGCACACTGGCTCCCTCCCTGATGCCTAAAACAGATTTTTCTGGAAATTTTTTAAATCGGAGACAAAAAATGTTCGTTTTGAACAACGATCACACAGCTTCCGCTACCTTCGGCAAGCTCGAAAGCAATATTGGTGTTAAGAAATTAATGTTTCTGCGCATTTACGAAAAAACCAATGTGCTTACAGGGTTCAAAATATTACGGGACCAACAATTAACTAATTATGACTTAATATCCTAATTTCATATATAATCTGATGACTAGCTTTTAAGATATGGAAATTCGTAAAAGTGTTAAACGTCCGACTGAGACAGGTTGTTAAACGTCAGACCGAGACAGCTTGTTAAACGTCAGACTGAGACAGTTTGTTAAACGTCAGACCGAGACAGTTTTTAAACGTCAGACCGAGACAGCTTGTTAAACGTCAGACCGAGACAGTTTGTTGAACGTCAGACCGAGACAGTTTGTTAAACGTCAGACCGAGACAGTTTGTTGAACGTCAGACCGAGACAGTTTGTTAAACGTCAGACCGAGACAGCTTGTTAAACGTCAGACTGAGACAGTTTGTTAAACGTCAGACCGAGACAGTTTGTTAAACGTCAGACCGAGACAGTTTGTTGAACGTCCGACTGAGACAGGTTGTTAAACGTCAGACCGAGACAGCTTGTTAAACGTCAGACTGAGACAGTTTGTTAAACGTCAGACCGAGACAGTTTTTAAACGTCAGACCGAGACAGCTTGTTAAACGTCAGACCGAGACAGTTTGTTGAACGTCAGACCGAGACAGTTTGTTAAACGTCAGACCGAGACAGTTTGTTGAACGTCAGACCGAGACAGTTTGTTAAACGTCAGACCGAGACAGTTAAGAAATAAAAAAAATGTTCCCTAATGACTGAAAAGAATTTCTGTCCAGGAAGTTTGGAAATTTGAGACATAAAAAATAGTTGTTCTTTACAACTTTTACAATGTTTCTGTTACCATCAGTAAGCTTGAAAGCAAAAGTTCAAAGTTTACTATTTTATATAGAGTTAAAAATGTTCTTGATAAATTCACTTTTCACACAAAATGTTTCACAACCGATGTAATCATATATATATATATATATATATATATATATATATATATATATATATATATATATATATATATATATATATATATATATATATATATATATATATATATATATATATATATATGAGTATAAAGTTTTTTATTTAGCTGACTTCCTCGAACAAAATTCTCTACGTTATCTATCAGGTAAAATGTTTGGTCTCTTTTTTTGGTTGAAAGTAAAAAGAAGATAACCCATTTATCGGGCCTCTGAGATATCTCGTGAATTAGGGATATATTGCTATTTATTTTTTAACCCTTGTCTTTATGTAAACCTCACCAGATAAAAGATAACATAAGTATCATAGTAAAAAAGGTATATATTGTCATAGAGAGAAGGTACACAATTTTGTAAGTTATCGTGTTTTATGATTTTTGCATGACGGAGGTATATTGGATAAACTACAAACAAAACATTCTGTAGGAGTTAAATAAACAAACCTCGTGTTTATTTCAAACGAAATAACTATATATCTATATATTCTTTACATAGAACTATATAGATTACAAGGCTGAACAAGAAAAAAAAAAATCTAAATCCGAATGATTGCCAAATTCTTGGTAGGTAAAATTACTTGTCAATATTGCAGAAGTTTTTACGAGAATTGGGATACAGGTGTACATAAAGCTTTACACCTTTAGTTTCTCGGAAATTTTACAGCGAGAAGGGGAATAAATCAACGCACCTAACAACGTGAACATAAGTTAATTAACAAAATACATTTCCCGACGAAAAATTGTCAACCCATTTTGCTTCCGAGCATACCGAAGGTAAAGGAAGCTATGTGATCGTTCTGAAGAACGAAAAACTTTCTACGCTCATTTGTTTCTCTTCCACATGCACACAAACATACATTAATTTACACCTATAGCTTCAAAAGTATTAATCCGATTTGTATGAAACTTTTATAGTTTATCGAAAGTAGCCCGCAGATAGCCCCAAATTACGTTGAACCGTCTGCGCTCTTTAACTTTTGCTTAATTCGTACTTTAATTAAAGTAAAAAATAAAAACCATTTTGACAGATTAAAAATAGACTGCCTGATTAAAAAAGTGTGGCACATAGCTTCCTCGCATCCTATCATGTACTTTATTGTTATATTTAAAATTATTTTTATATTAATTTATTTTTATATTGTATATTGTGTAAAAACTATTAATAGTTTTAGCGATCTTTAACACTTCATAACGGTGTCGCTGTTGGTTTTACTAAAAAATTGTATTTGAAAAAATGTTTGTCTCATTGAATAGATGAGGTTAGATTTTTTTCCTGGCCTAAAATTCCAATTTTAAGTTTGAAGTTCACGTTTACGCGAGCGTTGCTCGTGAACGCTTAGACGGATAACTTTGTCCAACGAACTCGTCCTGGGCATTGGTATAATGAACATGTCTACCAAATTTCATCAAAATCTGTCAACATTTACTCAAGTTATCGTCACACGTTTCATAATTCACGGACACACATACCGACAGACAGACAGACAGACATGAGACCAAAAATGTCCCCTGATGTCTGAAATGGATATCTGTCTTGGAATTTTTAAAATCGGAGACATAAAAGTTTCTCGTTCTCAAAAGTGAACACAATGCTTCCGTTACCTTCGGTAAGCTCGGAAGCAAAAAAGGGGAAACAATTAAACAAATTAAACAATAAATAATGGTAAATAAATAAACAATGGCTTGTAAAAGCATAAAATCAAAAAGTACGTGATAGAATGCGAGGAAGCTATGTGCCACACCAATTGGCAGTTTATTTTTAATGAATTAGCACATCCGAAAAACGTAAGATTCCGAAACGCATTTTGCGCTTACCGTATATAAAATACAATTAATACTTTGGGTTAGGTTCTTAGAAAAGAGCACAAGTTCCCACTCGTAACTAATGAGCACAAAAACGTCCAATGCTGCTTCTAATCTAAGTGGCTGCCTTGAAACGAACTAATAATGCATCAGTACAGTAAAAATAAAATTAAGAGAACACTCTCCGTCGCAGGAGAGTGATGAGTAGAGATGTACAAAACGAGGACAATATAGTTTAGTTGTTCGGAAAAAGAAATGTAATTCAGATATTTAAGAGAAGGTTGGTTAGGAGAAAGTTAGGTTAGAGGTTAGTAGGTTGATAAGCCGAGTCAAGAGTATTAGATTAGTATCATAGAAGTTAGGTAATTTGTTTTATTATAGATAGTTTTGAGTAGGTTAGGATTGTTCTGGTAATATAACTTTTAAGTAATATTTTCCATTTTTTAACCACTTTTTTCACGAATCTACAGACAATTTTATTTTTAAATTTCAAGAGATAAAATAACACAAAATTTTTGTCACGTAAAAAGTAAATTAAGTAAAGAAGGTGCTTTAAAAAAAATCACGTTTTTAAAACAGAGTAAAATTTGATTCGATTTACATATTTTTTTTATTTTAACGTTCACTCAAAAGTAATAAAAATTTTAGGATCGAAATAGTACTTGTGAAAAATTGAACTATGCTTTTGAATGCAAATCATTTGAAGGGCTCAGAGATAAGGGACTTCACCCTTATCCATTGAGTTTCAGGTAGGTAAAGGGACAAGGACAATCCTCAACTTGAATATCAAATAGATTCAGGAGTAAAAACAACTCCCTCAATGATACCTGAACACCAAACGGTGTTCGGGTAAGGAGAATTTCAAGAGCTTTGGTATATAGAGGTTAGTTCACTTGGTCGTTCTAAAGCGGTGGGTTTTCAAAGAAGCACGTAGACCAAGGTGAATTACAGCAGCACTAAGAACCAAAGATGCCGGCCACAGGCGGGTCCAACAAAAAGGAATATTTCTCTCAAACTTTTCCAAAAAAAAGATTAAAGAAAGTCCTGATGTTAAATTAAATTTCAAGCTGAAAGTAATTGAGGAGAACAAATTTAAAAAGATCAGGAGAAATTACTTTTAGAGTCTAATGATTTATATTAACACCTTAAAACAAATAAATAAATTGGTTTTACTCTTTGGAATTTAAAGCTAAATCATTCCTAAAAAAAAACGTGCTATCGATAAATAACTTTTTAGGAATCCCATCCATTTTACCTAGTCTGTATAAATTATTGTAACTCGTGCTACTACACATTAACAATAAGTCGGTAATATAAATTAACAGTTGAAATCTAACTAATGCAGTGAATCTTTGTAAAACTAAATTATATGTATATAAAGCATGAAGATCCAGTCTAAAAACTTTGTAAAAAGATACTATATGTTTGGGACGTATTTTCAAAACTCCAAGGGTGGGGACGTGGAGGTTTGTCTAATTCTAGAAATATGTTCTATTTGACTGTACAAATGTAGGACTTCTAGGGTGGGGACGTGGAGGTTTGTCTAATTCTACAAATATGTTTTATTTGAGTGCACAAACGGAGGAATTCAAGGGTAGGGACGTGGATGTTTGTCTAATTCTAAAAATATGTTCTATTTGAGTGTACAAACGGAGGATACAAAGTGTTTTATTTATATAAATCAAACATATTTTGTTAGTGTACCAATTGTTTTTAATATATATTATATTTACAAATACATTTTTCCTAGTTTATCACATGTATCAGTGACTTTACAAAATTAAAAATGATGATTAGATCCATTGCTTAATTTCCTTATAGATATGGGAAATTTAAGGGTATTTAAATGGGTTTCACTAGGCAAAAATTCCTTAAATCCTTATACCTGTGTTGTCAACTTTTCTGGGCTGTACTTAGATCGTAGACGCGATGTAAGTATCGCGAGTACATGCCATAACAACTCAACGCAAATACGCTAACTTAGCGACCTAAAAGTTTACATAAAGATCATATCAACAAAAGTTCACATTCACCACAGCAAGCTTTTTGTATGTAACGCAATACGTAAACTTACATGGAAAATAGACATACCGCATTTAATTGTGGGGCTACCACCAAATGCTCCAATTCTTACCACCAAGCCTTATACTCCTAGATTTACAGAGCCATTGTAGAAGCGTTCCTTTAGTCCAAGCTCTAAACGAAGAAGACAACCACAACTATATTTTTCTTTTCCAATGCGTTTTATAAATGTCATCTGAATAAGTAGGTACCATAACTATAATAATTTTCACATTTTACAATTTTACCATGCACAAATGGTTCACAAGATAAAGAAATCTTCAAAGCCTTAAATTCAGAGAGAGAGAGAGAAAAAATAAGAAAACAAAACTTCAGGAAGAAACAGTTCCATAAAGGGCTATAGCAAAACTAAACAAAAGCCAAAGACAAAGAACATCAGATGAATGAACAACATTAACCCAAACAACACAAAATAATGAATGTAGGAGAAAGACAAGATGAGGAAGAAAGAAGAGTTATGGTACGTAAGACAAAGGCAAAGGAAGAGAGCAGGTACTTACAGTAGAAAGCAAAACCTGCACGGTAATAGATAAGTCTCATTTTCACCTCTACCATTAAGGGTAAGGGCAGCGTCATAATTTCCCGCGAACATCTCACTAGGCTTTGAACATAACCAAGAGAGTCATGATTTCTATGTTAACAAAAGCAAGATATGGCAGATTCACTATCGTAAATTCTATTTATTAGTATTGTAGATTTAATTGTTGTGCTTATCACAAAACATTCTAGTTAGCAGTTAATTTCATATTTTCTACCTAATTCTATGCTTTGATGGAGTAAATTACCATGCGTCTTCCGACTTACTGAATTTTCAAATGGAATTAACTTTCACTATAACTAAAACAACGAACTTAAATTATGGGGAAAAACCAAATGTTTTAATTCCTACCATCCAATCCTTTACAGTCCAAGATCCTCAGAATCATTGATACATTATAACGTTCCTGATGCTAAACTTACGCCTAAAGCAAGTAAAATTATATTTGATTGAATAAACATATTTTGCTTCCGAGCTTATCGAAGGTAACGGCAGCTATGAGATCGTTCCGAAGACCGAAACATTTAGAGGTCTCCGATTAGAAAAAATCCAAGACAGAAATCCGTTTCAAACATTAGGCCGTCCTTTCTATGTTTCAAACTTCACCCTTCAAAGTCCCTTTCGTCCATGATCTAGCCATATCCCGATATAAATCCTTCCATGACTCCATATCCCAACACCCCAATCCTTTAATTTACAACCTGTCATTACCATTCATTCCTGGAAATCCTCCTCGATGTCTAAAGAGGCAGTGGCCACGTGATTTATTAAACAATGCTTAACTTTTAAACATATGTTGGTACAATTGTATTAATTCAAGTTAGTATCTGTGAGTACTGTTAATGGATAGTTTCTCACTTCAAGTCACTCAAGTCATTGTAAAAACACATATCAATATTGCTTCTAACATTTAAAAGTATGTAGTTGCCATTTTCTAATAAATTAAAAAAAAAAAAAAGACATTAGGAAATTTTTTTGGTTCCGTGTCTGTCTGTGGCATTATTGGATTGTAGGTCATAATTAGCCCATTGTTGGTCCCATATAAGTTTCAACCTTCAACGCCTATTTGTTTCTCTTCAACATGCGAACAAACATACATTTAATTTCAACTATGTCATCAAAAGCACTTATCTGATTTTTATGAAATTTGGATAGTTTGTCGAAAATAGCATGCAGATGACCCCAAATTAATTTCGACGTTCTGCCCTCCTTAAATTTTGCTAAATTGATACTTTAATTGACTTTGAAAAAATCAAAACAATTGGAAAGTTTTAAAAAACGGGGGAAAATTAAATACATTTTGACAATAATTGGTTATAATAGTATAATATCATTAAAGTGTACAAAATAGAACGTGAAGAAGCTATGTGCCACACTAATTGGAAGAATATTGTTAATATGCTTATTCAATCTCTATTACAATGAATAGTAATAATCAATGAACAAATATTTAACTCGTTTTAAACATATCTAGATACAATAATATGTCACTAACACATTTAAAAAGTTATGCCACTTATTGGACTACTGGTTGTTCTCTTCCATTGTAAATTCAATGACATTTAAGTAAAATTAAAATAACAAATACTTGTTTTCTTGCTTTAAGTGGAGTCAGAGAAAGTAGAGAAAACACAATTATAGGAAGGGGAAAATCTTTAAAATAAAGTGAAGAACAAAATGCAAAATTTACAGGTGTAAAAGCAATGAAGAGAGAGTCTTAGGCAGCTGGAAACATTTCACCAGATAAATAACCTAGGGAATTGGTTCGTTGTAAAATCCACCGGCTGAACTCCTCAGCTGCAAATGAAACACGAAGAGAACATGAATTTTTCCCACTTCATTCAGAGGCTTGTAAGGGTGAAATGTTTTTCACCTTTAGTTGAGTTTTAGTTCGGTGAATAATATAACATTTGTTGGGTTTATCCTCGACTTAATGAAAAAAAAGGTAACAACCCGACTGTATTGAACAAGTAACTGATATTAGTACTACTTTACTTTCTCTAGTAAGTGGTATTGAAAGATTTGGTAAATTAAGTATTAATTATCTAATTTTATTAATTAATTTATTAATTACATTTATTTAGTAAACTAATTATTAATTATATTTTATGTATAGAAAGAAAGAAAAGTGGCTTCGACCAACTCAAACCCCTTAAGGGGAACCACGGCTACGTGCCGATTTGCTTGTGAATATAAATGTACAGTGTTATAATTATGTAAGTTAATGTTATAAAAATATGCAATAAATGGTTATTATTATTATTATTATTATTATAGTAGTTCTCTTTTATTCAGATACTTCACAATGTATTCGAATACTAATGTTTAATAGGTCAGTAGAAATAACTGAAGTAATGCCTTTGTTTGCAATTTTGAAACTAGGGCTGGATGCATTTCGTGAAATAATTTTAACATAAAATTAAATCTGAATAAAAAATAATTATCTAGCAAAAATATTAAGTATTTGTATGTAATTTTGATTTTAAAGAATAACAATTACCAAATATTAATAAATATTTAATCAAAGTAAAGACGTTAAGTATACATAGCCATGCCATATTTACTAAATAACAGCCAAAGTTAATCTACTAACATAATAAATGAACGAGCGTAGTGAGTTCTTCATTTTAGAGAGTTGTGCTTTAAAAAGTTTGTGTTAGCGTGTTTGATTTTTTGTTTGTCTAACGATAACTGACGTAGAAATTGGTCGATTTGAACGAAATTTGGCACACAGACGCATTTAATAATTTGTGACAACTGTTTAGTTTTTGGAAATTCCACGCTAAATATTTTCAATATGGTGGCAAATACAACGGGCGATTAAACAAAAAGTTTTTAGTTAGCATGACATTTTGTATATTGTGTCAAAGCTGTTGACGAGTAGGAAAAATTAGTAACTATTACTACAAAATTTTCATTCTTTGCCGGCATTTTAAAAACAAATATGACCAAAATGGGCGTTTGAAAAAAGATTTAATGGTTATATTATAAATATCATGTCAAATACCATTTTAAAGATCTTTTCAGGTAAATTAAGACTATGTAAGTTTTTCCCCGCAAAATGTTTCCTGGTAGCCATATTGAAAACAAAAATGGCCGATTTTAGAGCAAACGTTTTTTCTACGCGAGTTCTTTATGCACCGCATCACTAGTAACAGCTGCTTTCGACCTTGACTTATTGAACGAGCGCAGTGAGTTCATCATTTCAGATACTTGGACATTTAATAGTTTGTGAGTTTGCTTGTGTGTTTGTTTGTTTAACAATAACCAGCGTAAAAGTTGATCGATTTGAACGAAATTTGGCACAAAGGCGCATCGTATA
Organism: Gerris lacustris; assembly: GCA_951217055.1. NCBI lineage: Eukaryota > Metazoa > Arthropoda > Insecta > Hemiptera > Gerridae > Gerris > Gerris lacustris. The sequence continues at coordinate 15,949,242 of OX578284.1, forward strand.
ATTGGTGGCAACTGTATGGTTTGTAGAAATTATATTTACTATTTTTATAACAAATTTGTGACATAGTACTTCCGAGGCTAAAAACAGTTAAGTAATGCTTAATTTTTCTGCCATAAGTAGATAACTATAGTTTATTGCAGGATAACATTATTTGAGTATGAATTAAAATATGAAGCGTTAGTGAAGGTCATCATTAAATGTAGAAAGAAAAAGTCACTCCACGTGAAATGTTTATTATTTTTTGAGAGCAGCTTTCAGCCACTATAGGGCCATCATCAGTGCCGCAAAAGCGAAGAAAGTTAAATAAAAAGATAAAATATGGGAGAACGGTGAATCATGTTAAACCAGCAACTGGTACACTTGTCAGACTTCGCTTTTGCGGCACTGATGATGGCCCTATAGTGGCTGAAAGCTGCTCTGAAAATAATAAACATTTCACGTGGAGTGACTTTTTCTTTCTACATTCATTTGAGTATGTTATAAGAACGTGAGGAAGGTATGTGCCACAATAATTGGCAGACTATTTTTCAAAGGATTTCATCCAGAAAGTCCAACCACTTATACTGTTCCTTATGTCCAACTTTCTCTTAAGTTTCTTTTGAATATTATATTTTGAAAGTTTATTCTGAGGTCGTTTGTACAACTCTTGATATCTTATTCTATTTTGATGATTATCGTAAGAATATAATGAACTCAGCTAAATATTTTAGAGGATAAGTAATATTCGGTAATACAAATTATTACTCCGAACCTTATATTTATTTAATGAAATATTACAGGGTAATATTATCTAAAAAATAGACTGCCAATTGGTTAGGCACATAGCTTCCTCGCATGCTATCACGTATTTTTTTATTTTATGCTTTTACAAGTCATTATTGTCTAATTTGTTTAATTGTTTTCCCTGTTTTTTTAATCTGTCAAAATTGTTTTGATTTTTTTACTTGAATTAATGTATCAATTAAGCAAAAGTTAAAGATCGCAGACGGTTCAAAGTAATCTGGGGCTATCGGCGGGCTACTTTCGATAAACTATAAAAGTTTCATACAAATCAGATAAGTACTTTTAAAGCTATAGGTGTAAATTAATGTATGTTTGTGAGCATGTGGAAGAGAAACAAATGAGCGCAGAAGGTTAAAACTTATATGGGACCAACAATGGGCTACTCATGACCTACCTAGGTAGTTTTTAAGATACGTTGGTTCGTAAAAATTGAACGACAGACCGACAGACAGACAAGGAACCAAAAATGATCCCTGATGTCTGAAACGGATTACTGTCTTGGAATTTTTGAAATCGGAGACCTACAAATTTTTCGTTTTTCAGATCGATCACATAGCTTCCGTTACCTCCTGCGATTAGCTCGGAAGCAAAACAATTTAAGGTTGTATTGTATTTTTATATTCATAAAATATAATTACTTTCAAGACTCAGAATTTCAGACTGTTTGAATTTATCCCTTGTTGTTTGGTTACAAGCTCTTGGCTTTTAAAGTTAACTAAATTCCCACCTTAAGTTGACTTTGGGTGGGGTCTTACATCCCATGTTTGCATTTGAGGTCAAGACTGTACTTGTATAACACGTGTTCTAAGGGTGTAAGGGTTGAAGTGTTGGCTTAATCTGATATAGCTTACCTGTCTTACCCGGCAAACTGCTAGACAAACATTTACCACTAAACTAAAACTGTCATATTAGATAATGAATTTTCTTTTGTCAACATTTCATACGTTGTTGTGCACTCTTTCTTTTAAACTTTAACCATAAAAATGTATACAGCAAAAAAGTTGAGATTAACCCTTTTCTATTTTAAATATTTTTATTGCTTCCGAGCTTACCGAAGGTAACGGAAGCTACATGATCGTTCTAAAGAACGAAAAATGTTTAGGTCCCCGATTTCAAAAATTCCAGGACAGAAATCCATTTCTGACATAAGTGAACATTTTTGGTTCCGTGTCTGTCTGTCGCTCAATTTTTGCGTGCCAACATATCTTAATAACTACACGTCCGATTTTAATGAAATTTGGATGGTAGGTCATAATTGCCTTATTGTTGGTCCCATATAAGTTTCAACCATCTGCTCTCATTTTTTTCTCTTCCACATGCGCACAAACATACATTTATTTACACCCATAGCTTCAAAAAAGTACTTGTATGAAACTTTCACAGTTTATCGAAAGTAGCCCGCAGATTGCCACAGATTAATTTGAATCGTTTGCACTCTCTAACTTTTGCTAAATTGGTACTTAAATTTATGTAAAAAAATCCAAACAATTTTGACAGGTTAAAAAAACGGGGGAAACAATTAAACATATTAGACAATAATGGTTTTCAAAAGTATTAAATCAATAAAGTACGTGATAGGATGCGAGAAAGGTATGTACCACACCAATTGGCAGTCTATTTTTTATATTTGATTTTTATATGATCCAATAAATAAACAAATAATTAATTATTAAAATAATATTAATCAGAACCACTGAACTAATCAACAAATATAGTTTACCATATTTAATCTTTGTTTTTAAATTGTAATATAGTAATAATTACACTTCAACAATATAAGTTATATTTATTATTCAAATTTATTTAAGTACTGATTGCTAATTTATGTATTTTACTGTAGAATAACATTTTTAATTGAAAAATGAGTGAATGTTAATAAGTTATTTTAGAGGTCTATTGTTAATTGTTTTATATTTATTGTTAAATTATTTTAAGTAAATCAAGTCCCACTCTAATGGGGACAGATATAACATTAAAAACTTTTTATACTGCTTATTGTAAGTAGCTAAAATTATTATTATTACAAATTAGTTATTTAGTGTGCTTTTGTTTTTTAAAGTATTCTTATAATATAATGGAACTGAGTTGAAATGTTAATTTAATCTTATTGTTATTATAGATTAATAAAACTGTGACAGAAGATGACCCTCAAAGGTTCGAAACGTCATACTATAAATTTAATATTTTTTTTTCAATTAGGCACAACTTATTTATTTAGCAAATAAAATAAAAATCAAAAAATAAAATAAAATTTATATTATTTACATTGTTTTCCCATGGATATTTATTTATTACGTATTTTTGGAGCTTAAACAATGAATACCACGAATTAATTCCTTTATTTAAATTTTCGTCATATTTAAAAAAAAAATGTCATACCACTATTTCGAAAAACATCAAAAAGTATTATTATATTATAAATATATGTATGTATGTATGTATGTTTGTGAGCACAATTTTAATCAAAGGGACTAATTAAAACATGTACTTGTACTTATTAAAACAACAATACAGCAAAACAATAAGCACCTTCTAATTCAGTACATATAATATAAAATTGTTTGTAATCTAGCTAATGATTAATATAAATGAATATAATATTATAATAATGTCTTTGATATTACATTAATATTTTAAACTCATTAGTATAAAAGAATTATGATAAAAAGAAATAATAACTAAACAAAAGCAACAGCGTACTACTAAGCACTTAATACTATTAAATATATTAAACGAAAATTATAATTCCTCATTTTATTGAAAATAATTTGTAAGAGAGTAAAGAAATTTATATAATATTCTTTAAATTATTCATTTTATTTTGAAAGAGAATAAGTCAGCAAAAAATACTCTGACAATTAGTGTGGCACATAGCTTCTTTGCATCCTATTTCGTATACTTTAATGCTTTTACATCAATTATTGTCAAATTTATTTAATATTTTCCCCAGAATTTTTGACACTGTCAAAATTATTTTGAATTTTTACATAAATTAAAGTAAATCAAATTATATTTATTATTAACTACGGGAAACAGACAGAGAAAAATACACTCCAGCGCCGGGATTTAAACCACGGGTCTCCGTATTCATGACTAGTTATCGATTACGGCAGAGTAAAATATCATTCTCCTGCGTAGCTTAGTTGGTAAGAGCATCTGTACTGGAAATACAGGAGACCCGTGGTTCAAATCCCGGCGCTGGAGTGTATTTTGGAACGAAGTTCCTTATGGCATGTTCTGGAGCCCAGGAGTGAATCCGAAAAAAACGACCAAAATCACCGTCACAAAATCACCGTCACGCGAAATCTACCGATGGCGATAACTTGTGTAAAAGTTGACCGACTTAGTTGAAATTTGGTACACGTGTTCATTTTACCAATGTCAGGGACAAGTTCGTTGGGCAAAGTTATCCGCCCGAGCGTTCACGCGCAACGCTCGCATAAACGTAAGCTTCGAATTTAAAATTGGAATTTTCGGACGTGAAAAAATTCTAACTTCATCTATTTAATGAGACAAACAACTTTTTTATAATTTAAATCAAATTATAATTATTAACTACAACTAATTATTAACTACTAATTATTATTATTAACTACGGGAAACAGACAGAGAAAAATAGACTCCAGCGCGGGGATTTGAACCACCGGCCTCTTATATTTCCAGTATAGCGCTCTAACCAACTAAGCTACGCAGGAGAATGAATTTCTCTGACGTTAATGATACGTTGACCCAAATTTAAAGCTTTCAATTTTTCCACAAGTCTGAGAAGTCAACATTAATGACAAAGAACTAGACCGAGAAATAACGCTTATAATTATAAAGTACCCAATTAGTACCTGTACCTCGTACAATCAATTAGAAAATCATATTTTACGATTTTGGTAGTATTCATACCACGGAACGATTAAATTTTAATTTAAATCAAATTATAATTATTATTAACTACGTGAAACAGACAGAGAAAAATACCTTACTCAATATAGAGGCCGGTGGTTCAAATCCCCGCGCTTGAGTCTATTTTTCTCTGTCTGTTTCCCGTAGTTAATAATAATTATAATTTGATTTAAATTAAAATTTAATCGTGCCGTAGTATGAATACTACTAAAATCGTAAAATATTAATTTCTAATTTTTTTTAGTAAAACGAACACCGACACTACTATGAAGTGATAAAGATCGCTAAATTTATTAAAGCGGACCAAACCGATTAAAATAAAGAAAACAACGTTTTTACCGATATCTTACGTTCTAACGTAAAGATTTAAATGAAACTTTGTATACATCACCTACAGCACAATTGAAACAAGCATGTAACATTTAATTTGATACAAGCAGAAGTTTTTGTGAGTTAATGATTTATATTTTGCTTCCGAGCTTACCGAAGGTAACGGAAGCATTGTGTTCACTTTTGAGAAGGAAAAACTTTTATGCCTCCGATTTTTTCCTTTTTCTCAAATAAAAAAACTTTTTTCTCAATATACAATACATTATTTATTGAAAGACGCCCGCTTAAATGATAATAAAAAGATTTTCATTTAATTTTGCCTTAACTCCGCTAGTACAAATAGTTAGTTACTTTTAATTATTTTGTCTCTTTTCTAACTCCACCATGTATACGTAGTTATTGCAGCGATTTTATAATTTATATTTAAAGAAAAACGTAAGGAACTTCGTTCCTACCGGGTGTCCCACGACACCACACGTTTTTCTCTGTCTGTTTCCCGCAGTTAATAATAATTATAATTTGAAATTAAATAGACTGCCAATTAGTGTGGCACATAGCTTCCTCGTAGCCTATCATGTACATTATTGTTATAATAACTTATATTGTTTATTGTGTAAAAACTATTAATATAGTTTTAGCGATCTTTAACACTTCATAGCGGTGTCGCAGTTGGTTTTACTAAAAAATTGTTTTTTAAAAAAATGTTTGTCTCATTGAATATATGAAGTTAGATTGTTTTCATGACCTAAAATTCCAATTTTAAATTTGAAGTTCACGTACACGCGAGCGTTGCTCATGAACGCTTCGACGGATAACGTAGTCCAACGAACTCGTCCTGGGCAATGGTAAAAAGAACATGGCTACCAAATTTCATCAAAATCGGTCGACATTTACTCAAGTTATCGTCGCACGTTTCATAATTCGCGGACACACAGACCGACAGACAGACAGACAGACACGAGACCAAAAATGTTCCCTGATGTCTGAAACGGATTTCTGTCTTGGAATTATTAAAATCGGAGACATAAAAGTTTTTCGTTCTCAAAAGTGAACACAATGCTTCCGTTACCTTCGGTAAGCTCGGAAGCAAAATTAAACATTCCGTAGTATGAAAACTACCAAAAACTCAAAAATTAAATTAAGTATCAATTTAGCAATATTTAAAGAGCGCAGACGGTTGAAACTAATCTAGGGCTATATGCAGGCTACTTTTAACAAACTTTCCAAATTTCATAAAAATCAGATGAGTCTTTTGAAGATATAGGTGTAAATAAATGTATATTCCATGCCTTGGAAGAGAAACTAATAGGCGTAGAAGGTTGCAACTTAAATGGGACTAACAATGGGCAAATTATGATCTACCACCCAAATTTATTTAAAATCAGACAAGTAGTTTTTAAAATATGTCGGTTCGCAAAAATTGAGCGACAGACAGAGACTGAACCAAAAATGTTCCCTGGTGCGTCTAAAACGAATTTCTTGCTTAGAATTTTTGAAATCGGAGACATAAAGAATTTTCGTTCTTCAGAACGATCACGTAACTTCCTTTAGCTTCGGTAAGCTCGGAAGCAAAATAGAGAACTATAGGCAATGGTCAATAGGATCCGTATACTGTTTTATTTCCGTACTTGAACATGTGACAAAATTTATAATGTATTAGGTATTATACATTATAAGTTCATATGCAGGTTTAGGTAGATGTATTTCCTGTCTTGATAATTACTTGATTAGGAGGAAAAAGGAGATATGATCAAAGGAATTCATATGGGGTTTCTTGAATTAAAATGAGTCTATAGAGCTTTCAAGTGCAGCCTTTCGTTACTTATAGCACTATCTCAATACCCACTAGTTCAATTACTTAAACGTCATGCTGAAATTGACTGTCAGCTAGAATTATGTCTGGCCCTTTACTCAAGCATGTTCAACATTTAAAATCAATTACTGATCATTTGAATAGTTATAGCAGAATCTATAATAAATTCTAAGTAAATTTAAATTAGGGTCAAATTAAAATAATATTAACATAGCTTTGGGTAAAATTATATCATCACCGATGATAATAATAGAATTAATTTGACATAAGAGATCATAATAAACAGATTGGTTTTCCGGTGGAATCCGCGTCACGAAGGGGGTGAAGCCCAACGTTTCGCTTCCTCTGCTGGAAGCATCTTTAGGGGTGTGGTGCATCGTGGTGTTGACTCGAACCAAACACAGGATGTACCAATCTGTTTATTACGAGTCTACCCGCAGAAGCCTACGCACCAAGATAAGAAATCATGTTCAATCAGACATATTTAAACGCAATCAATTAACTTAAATAAAATTATAATTATTATTAACTACGGGAAACAGACAGAGAAAAATACACTCCAGCGCTGGGATTTGAACCACAGGCCTCTATATTTCCGGTATAGCGCTCTACCAACTAAGCTACGCAGGAGAATGATTTCCTCTGACGTTAATGATACCTTATCCCGAATTTAAGCTTTCAATTTTCCACAAATCTGAGAAGTCAACATTAATGACAATAATTTAAATCAAATTATAATTATTATTAACTATGGGAAAGAGACAGAGAAGTAGAAGAATTTCTCTGTCTGTTTCCCGTAGTTAATTGAAGCGAGCGTAGCGAGCTTCCTACATTCAACGAAATATGCTCCGAGTCTGTCTGTCTGTCTGTCTGTCTGTCAGTAACGTTCACGCGTGTGACGATAACTTGAGTAAAAGTTGACCGATTTAGTTGAAATTTGGTATACATGATCCTCTTACTAATACTCAGGCTAAGTTCGTTGGACAGCGGGATCCGTCCAAGAGTTCGCGCGCAACGCTCGCGTAAACGAGAGGTTCAAAAATTAAATTGGAATTTCAGGACGGGAAAAGATTCTATCATCATCTATTCGATGAGACGAACATTTTTTTCAATTTACATTTTTTAGTAAAACCAACAGCGACACCGCTATGAATTAATAAAGATCGCTAAAACTATTAAAGCGGGCCTAAACGTTTAAAATAGAGAAAACAACCTTTTTACCGATATCTTACGTTCTAACGTGACGATTTTAATAAAACTTCATAGACACCATCTGATGCACAATTGAAACAGGCATGCAAAATTTCAATTTGATACATGCAGTAGTTTGTTTGTAGCAAAGAGATACAAATTATAAATATTGAAATAGAGATGTGTGGTTAGTGGAATAGTAAGAATGCGGGGTGGTTCCCTTACTACTAGCCGCTGCACTACTACCAGACCCATTATCTATCAACTCATCATGATTCACAATAATCTTTTTTTTCAATATTCAATACATATTTATTACTATACGCTCGCTTCAATGATAGAGCCACGCGATGCCTAGTAATTGAAGCGAGCGTAGCGAGCTTCCTACATTCAACGAAATATGTTCCGTGTCTGTCTGTCTGTCTGTCTGTCTGTCTGTCTGTCTGTCTGTCAGTAACGTTCACGCGTGTGACGATAACTTGAGTAAAAGTTGACCGATTTAGTTGAAATTTGGTATACATGTTCCTCTTACTAATACTCAGGCTAAGTTCGTTGGACAGCGTGATCCGTCCAAGAGTTCGCGCGCAACGCTCGCGTAAACGTGAGCTTCAAATTTAAAATTGGAATTTCAGGACGGGAAAAGATTCTATCATCATCTATTCGATGAGACGAACATTATTTTCAAATAACATTTTTTACTAAAACCAACAGCGACACCGCTATGACTTAATAAAGATCGCTAAAACTATTAAAGCGGACCTAAACGTTTATAATAGAGAAAACAACCTTTTTACCGATATCTTGCGTTCTAACGTATCGATTTTAATAAAACTTCATATACACCATCTAATGCACAATTGAAACAGGTATGCAAAATTTCAACTTGATACAAGCAAAATTCTTTGCGTAGCGACGAGATACATTTATAATAATTGTTTAAAAGCTACCGCGGGTGGTGAAGGTTGTTATAGTCGTATAGGTTTGTTTAGGAAGTAAAGCTTTGTACCAAGTACCCCCACTCTTCCCTACACTAACCCTCTTCCACTTATCTTCAACTATGACATTCATCATGATTAATAAATTTCAATATTCAGTATTTCATTGCAATACGCTCGCTTCAATGATAGAGCCACGCGATGCCTAGTAATTATAATTTGATTTAAATTAAAAATTAATCTTTCCGTAGTATGAATAGTACCAAAATCGTAAAAAATGAATTAACTTAAATATTAAATAATCTATACTCGTATATATATATATATATATATATATATATATATATATATATATATATATATATATATATATATATATATATATATATATATATTTTTTTTTTTTTTTTTTTTTTTTTTTTTTTCATTCCGCCATCTTATTCATACTGTTATTCAAAATGGAAGCATTGACTACAATAATTCTACTAACTATTGCTCACACAATTAAAAGTTTAAATTTGAACCTGCACAATTGAATAATCATATTTTGAGAGACTCCCTTCATAATCAAACAAGAAGTAACAAATAAAGTAAAAAAAACACTTTAAAAAATAAAAAATATATCCTGAGATATTGTTTAAAGTTATAAAAGTTATAGTCAAGATGCCTGTCTTTATAAGAGTCCAATTTTATTGAAACTTCTTTATTTTAACTAAATATTTAAGGATAGAGTTTTATATCTAATATTTTTATGCTAATAATCTCATATTAGGAGTTATAATGAAAGAAAAATCATAATAAAGTTTTTTTTTATTGTGTTTCACTGTAATTTAAACTAATTACTATCAAAAATGTGAGAAAACTGATAAATAAAATAATTTGATAAAGTTAACATTTCGTGAATAACATGAACAAGCTTTAAATATATTTTTTAATCTAATATTAAATATTATTATGAATTAAAAAATATTATAATTATAAGGGATTGGTTTATTAATGCAATAAAGTAACAAATAAAGCAAAAAGTAACGTAACGATTTTGATTTATGTTCCATAGCCTAAACATAAAAATGTCAATACATAATGTATTATTATACATTAGCAAGTTCATATGCATGGTCAAGTAGGTGAACTCACCACTTGACAACCACTAACTTGGTCCCTTTTTTGACACACTAACAATTACTCATTTAACACTACAATTACAAGCTTTCGAGCCTTACTTAGCTCTCTATCAGGTATGTTGATAAAAAAACCAAAAAAAAACCTGTAAGATAGGTTATAAAAAGTGTTGTAAAATGAGTACTTAAAGAAAAGAAAGCTATACAAAGATTTACAAAGCTTTTATCTTTTCCTCCTTTATCAATATGTGCCTATATAATAACGAATTATGAATGTATAGGGCGATATAAAAGGTTTCGGAAGAAGCAAAAAAATATAATCACAACCTAACTATAAAAATTTTAAAATAAAAATGATCATATATAACATTATAATACATTACTCAAAACGAAAGATCATAAGGATTGCACAATTATAATCGTTATTATAAATTATTATTAGATTTTTTAATATTTGTTGCAAATCATTATCAAACGGAATTATTTTTAGTTCTAATAAACAAAACAGATTCTTCCTTCCTGTTTGTCCCTTTAATTAAAATTGATTAAAACTTATTTCCGTTTTATAGCAGCTGTTTTAATTGGTAACATATTTAAACAAGGAAAAATTGTAGGTTCTTTTTCTGGTGGTGGATTATATTTAACAATATTTTAGATTTATATCTATTGTTGGTGTAGATAATTTATTTAACTTGGTTAATGACAAATTAATCCGGCCCAAAGGACCAACAAATGGTGATTATGCTCACTGGCTAGCAAAGGACTCAAACTAATAATGCTAAAGTATCAAGAAAGAAAAAGGAATTGTCAAAACGTCTACCGTTGACACTTCAAAGAAGGCAACTGATTCTTTTCTTTTTTTACAAATAATACAAAACAAAACAAATAAATGTCATAGCAACTAAATTAAATAAATTATTTACAATTGGCAAATTAATGATTTAAATAAGTAATATCGACTCTTTACTTAAGGTATAAACGTGAAAAAGGAAAAAAGTTAATTACCAAGCGAAAATGCAGATGAAAAAAAATTAAGACAATGTCAGGTTCCGAGACAGGAGCTTCCTTAGAGTATTAATTATATAAATATCAATTTGAGAATTATTATTGCAAGTTAGTAAATAATGATATGAACAGTTACTTTACCTTATCTTACAGATATACTCGCTTGATCTGAGAATCACATCGATTTTCAGATCAAACAAGTATCGACGGTAAGTAACTATTGCAACATAATAAATAAAAGTTTTAACTTCAAAGAATTTTTTTGATTTAAGATAAAATTGAAATAGAGAGAAATCATGAATTTCGAAGAATTAATTTGTCACAAAGCACGTCAGGTTATCGAAAGGGTAGTTCCCCCAACTCTATAATATCAACTTATAACGTTTCATCCTAACTTGTTTTTAAAAATTTAAAGATAATAAAAATATAACCTAATATGAAGCTTTTATTTAATTTGTTAGACGAGAAATACAAGAAATCTTATATGAAACGATGACATCCACATATTTGGATTTCATTGATGTACGGAATTCGTTGAAAGACAATAGTGAACATTGTGCTTTCGAGTTTGAAATAATGTTAAAAAAATTTAATTATTACGCAAGAGAAAACATGAAAAAGCAGTTGTTATAAATTATTAAGATTTTAGAAATATATATAAATATATTATATTGATTACAGATCCATATAAAATTAATCAGACGATTCAATTAGTATAAACCATTTTATTGCTAAAAGCTTCTTTTAGTCACGCAGAAAGAACCTCATGCAGGGTATCTCCTTGTCACTTGAGGTTTACTTCTCTCTTGTGACTAAGGGAGTGTTAAAGGAAATTACCTACATTTGTGGTTACCACCGAAATAGGAAATTCATTTAAACCTGTGCATAGTAACCACTAAAGAAACAGCTCTTAACTAAAGCTGTGAGGTCTAATTTTACAGGTAGTTATTCTCGATGGATCGTTTTTACTTAGCTACGTATTTCTTTATCTAATTATGAATTATAGTTTAAAAATTTCTTTATCGAAGTTATAGTTAACAAAAAGTTATCATGTTATCGAAAAAGTAGACATAGCTACTAAAACAAAATAGAACATGAAAAACTCAAAAAACAAAACAACAAAAGCATGGTCAATCAATGAGCATTTCAACTGACCCTTAAACATGGAGTATAATTTTTCACCATAGGAAGCCAACTTAAATTAACCAATGGTGATATCATATGTTACTTAAATCAAGAAGCATTAAGTTGTCCTATTAGATGGTGTATTAATAGGTGATAAGGAACTAGTTTACAAATTGAAAATTCCAGAATTAAGACAACACAACTAATACTAATATCTTAGTTATGCATTAATATTTCCTTACTCCATTCTAAGAACGGATATTCGCGGTTTGTTTATGTATACTTGGTGGAATTCTAGTCCAGATTGGCCAGGGATAGTTCTCTCCTGACGTATTAACAACGGAGGGGGGTATTTTGATAATATATAGTCCATGTTGGTTTAGAAGTTGGAAGGGGTAGGAAGTTCTCTCGAAACCCAAGGATCTGTTACGGCTCTTCTCCCTTTATACCGTATACTGTATACATAATAGCGATGAATAATATAGTCGGGAAGGTTTCAGACTCGAGCTAGAGCTAGGAGCGCGGGAATTTCAACGCTTGACGTTCCACAGCTAAACTTTGACTTGGCCGTGTTTCACGGATTCTACGCCCAGCATCTTCCTTGGCACCTAACCCAGCCCATATATTCCGTCTGAAACCACCTCGAGGCATGCAGACAGAATATTAATTGAAACACTCACCTTCTCACCACGTCCTCGCCAACACTCCCCACAAGACCTCTCACCAATCCCACAAAAGCTTGTAAATTAGTATCACAGAGCGAATACACATTTCATAATCCAGTCACACTCAGCTTCTATAGATTCTTAATTTATTGAATTACTTCTGAAGTAGCTAGAACTGCTGAGAAACCACAATACTATTTCCCCAGAGAGTCTTAATCAAATGGTGAAAACCATGCGTTGAGTAAATTTAATTATACTTATACTATTTGCTGCTTTGATAATAAAATGTTTATGGAAAAAATCAAGAACTTAAAAACATTGCAATAATGAGATATTTACAAATTAGTTCATTTCTATGTCGTTTGTAAAGTAAATTAAATAATTAAACAAATTTAACCTCATAACTATGACCAATTTGTTAAGTTACTAGTTTAAGATTTTATCCTGAGTTTATTTTAAGTATGTTCCTTGTTTAATCCTTCACACAGGTATTCATATTTCTCAGGCCTTTAATAATTCCAGAACCCATGGACTCTTTTTATTCAGTTTATGTATATTTGTCAGTGAAAGCAGTCAAAAGACTGAAACGATTGCCTGATTGTAATTATCATTTATATTGAGGTTATAGAAAATTATAGATTATTTTAGATTAAACTAACTGTGTTTTGTTAGAGGATCGTTTGGACGGTACAGTAAACGGTTTGCAAACGATCCCTGCGCGGGTTGGAACAGTTTGGAGGACGGTACGAAACACTGTCACAAGTCGGGTTAGAATGGCTTTTATCCATTGCGCATGCCCGTGACGATCCACTGCTTGGTTGGAACAAACCTATAAAGCCGTGTCCAGACTGCCGAACCAAACAGAGGAAACGAGCCAAACATTGGTGCTCTGCGCATGCTCAGTACAAAGTGCGCCTGCGCACCACAGACTGGGCATGCGCAGAGACCAATGCTCGGCTCGTTTCCTCTGTTCGGTTCGGCAGTCTGGACATGGCTTAAACAACAGAGAAGAGGATGGGAAGGTTTCATTCAGGTTAGCTTCAACCCGAGAAAGTTGGTTTGGAACAAACTTTATTTGCGTCATGTTATGTCAGCCTATAGATTTTTCTGAAGCGAGTATTTTATTAATTTGTTAAAACATAACCATTTCCAATTGAGAGTACTATGTCGAAGGCTAAACACATAATATAGAATTTCCTACTCCTACATTAACTCACCTACTGTATATTCTTTAGGAAAACAATATGTCCTTTTAGTGTTGAAATATATATTGTTTTTCTTTTAACTTAAGATTCTTGCCGTAGTAAAACTCAGTTTTCCTATAGATTTGAGGTCGAAAGGTAAAAAAATATATAATAAAAATGACACCAAACCCCAAGCTAAACCCTTCTTATTATCTGCTCCCTTCCATGTGGAAAATCTTCTTTATTTTTAAAAAATCTAAAATTCTTCCACCACTCACTAGATTTAGCAGAAAACCCACGTAAATAATCTTCTTACTTTTTTAATTCACTAAATTTAGTTTTTCTCTCTCATTTTTATAAAAATAAAAAAAACCTTATTAGCTAAACCGTTTTTATATATATATATTTTTTTTTTTTAATTCTGTACAAGACAAGATAAGAAGGTATATCGTTATTTTGTTTAATAACTTGTGATAATGTTTTTTACTCTGAGATTTTCTAAAAAAAATAAATTATTAGATAGCATTAATTAAAATTAAAAGCTCAGTATTTAAGAAACTTGAAAAAATCTTATTATTATAAAGTTAACTCTGTAATTAATACTTTATTTTAACCCTCACAAAAAAATTACAATGAAAATCTAACCTTTTAGTTAGTAAAGGTAAAGTAAAGAAACTAAGGTAGATAAATGTAATATAATAAATAGACAAATATATATCTATAAATACATATATATTAAGGGTGTTGTGCTCTAGCACTGAAACATTGACGTTATCTTGAAAATATATGTGTCATATTGTGTGTATATATATACGTATATATTATATATATTTACAAACACACAGAAAGAAGTTCTAGGTCTTCCTATGGCGACTACGCCTCGAAGGGTGTACGTTGTTGCGAATTCCAGTTCACAACTGTATAAACTAAGGACATCATTATCACCCCTTAAGATGCTTCTTGTATTAGGAGCGAAACGTCATGGACTTCACCCCCTCAAATCATTTTAATGTTCATAGTAAAAATGAATATACATCATGATCACCCCTTGATGCTTCTAAAAATAGGAGCGAAACGTCGCGGACGTACGTACACGTACACCCTTCACCCCCTCAAATCATTTTAATGTTCATAGTAAAAATGAATATACATCATGAACACCCCTTGATGCTTCTAAAATTAGGAGCGAAACGTTGCGGACGTACGTACACGTACACCCTTCACCCCCTCAAATCTTTTTAATGTACATAGTAAAAATGAATATACATAATGATCACCCCTTATGATGCTTCTAGTATTAGGAGCAAAACGTTTTTTTTTAAATACTTTTAAAAGTGTTCAGCTGGTGTTGAATGGATCATACTTTATGTTCAGTGTTCAGAAAAATCAGATTTATATTTATCGATACGGAACTAGATATTTTTTGAGAAAACTATTAATATAGTTATATTTGTATTTAAATAGACTAAATTTTAAATAAACCTATTTCAAAACTTCTTTTTTTTATGTTTTATCAAAGTATTTGTGGTGGATGCACCCCCAAATTTAGAGCTAAAATCAGCTCATTTCATGATTTCGCCTCGGGTTTGATCTAAACATTTATTCCAAATTTTATGAAAATCAGTCCATTAGTTTTCTCCACACGTCTGCTAAGACTTGGAGATTTGAGACAGACAAACATTTTTAAATACTTCTTTTGAACTTAGGGCACCTTAAAACGTAGAAATCCATAAAAATTATATTTTTCATTTAGTTCTCTCTATATTATATACTACTGTATATGAGAAAGGAAATATACATATTATCATACAGTAAATTCATGTATTTTACATACTTCAAAAATACATGTATTTTACTTTGTAAAATTACGATGGCAGTCAAAGAGTTTAAAGATGAAATATAACCATAAAGAAGGTTATACTGAGGCTTTTGTTTAATCAAAAACGTTATGATATCAATAGAGTCCATAAAAGCCTTTTCTAAACAGAATTCAAAAGCCTTTTACAAATTTCCATCGGGCATAACGTACCAGTTCCAGTGAAAAGAGGAATTAAACGGACAGTTATATCCATTTCAAAAAAGGGGTTGGAAATGTATTTGAAGAATAGAATAGATAGAAGGCTAGGCCGAAAACCAAACGTCTAAAGAGGGATTGAAACGTGAAAAGAATCAATAGAGTGGAAATGAAATGTAAATGGACATTCTGAGAAATAAATCATTCAATTGCTTCATTTTCTGTAATAGTTGAACAAACTCATCAACTCATAACTCTTATTGTGATAGTATTTGTCGTCTATAAATGAAAATGGCTTAACGGTGTGTGGTTGCATTATGTATCTCTGTTTCATTTGGACATTTTAAATATTCGGTTTAGTCTAAAGGAGAAAGATTTGGGGGTCATTTTAGAGAAATATCTAGAATATTAAAAAAAAAGAATATAGTCAAAGAAAATCCTTACAATAAATATATTACTGCTACTTTATTATGGAGATAAATCGTTCAATGTTAAATTATAGTTTTTGACATTTTAATGTTTAAGCTATGGCACATAACTCAAAAAAGCGTTACCGTTACTAAAAGTAACGCTTAAAAACTCAGAAAAGTGTGACAGGGAGTTAGAAAGCTGTAGGAGGTGTGCAATCCAGTCTCCAGGTGTAGGACCTTCCCCTACCGCACTTCGTAGGGCCGAAAAAAGTCAAAAAGAGTTCCCCTGGACCAGGAAAATAGACAGTTGCAGGAGGTAAATCGTAGTTGCACTAGACGTTAGGGAGTGGAAAAACATGGTCTAGGTGAGAGGTGATTAGGTGGTTAGATCTAACTACATGGTCGGAGGTGGTTAGAAGTGATTAGGTGGTTAGACCCTAACGGCGATTCTTTAGATTGTTACTCCCCTTATAAAAAGAACTGAGGGGAGCAAAAATCTAAAGGTGTACAGAATGTTCTTCTTTAGACTGTTACATCTCTTATAAAAGCAGAAGTGTGATATTCCATTGTCCCAAAGTACATAATCTTAATTGTTATTTAGTCTGTCATTTATATTCTAAAAAAAAACATAGGGGTAACTACGTGGTCGAAGATAGTTGAAGGTAATTAGGTGGGTTAGACCTAACTACATGGACAGAGGTAGTTAGAAGAGATAAAGTGGTTCGATTTAAATATTTATGGTCAGAGGTGGTTAGGTTGTTAGACCTTACTACGAGTTATTGAGAACGACATTTTCAAATTAATTGTTGATGATGCGACACACCAGGCCGTTTGTCAGGCCCAATATAAAAAAAAAAAAACTTCTTGCATACGAGTCCGCAAGGCAGTGAGACATTTTCATGATTTCGCTCTGCGTAAACTACCGACATAAAATGAAATAAAACCGGTAATTTATTCAAGTAATTGATAAAAGTAAATGGAAGATAAATGTTATTCTTATCTCCACACCGGCACTGCCGCGGCTTAATTACAAACGACTGAATTCAAAGGCGCCGGCCCGCCTTCTACGAATTGTTAATATGCCTTCATACTAGGTAGACCGAGAGGGCTGAGAGTTAATAACCTCCTGTACTTTCCTAACTCCCTGTCACACGTATAAATCTTTTCGACTTTCTTCGGCCCTATGACGTGCAGTGGAGGGAGGCCCAACACAACAGCTGGAGACAGACTGTGCACACTTCCTATACCTTTCTAACCCCTTGATACACCGGGTAACGTTTTTTAGTAACATTTTTCGAGTTATGTAGCACAGCCTAAACATGAAAATGTCAAAAAAATGCCTTAAGCCTAACGGGCTGTTGCCCTAAAGATTATTGTTATAGTCAACTCGATCCGATGAACTACACGAAAGTTTAAACTTTATTGATGAAACTTAAGCTTACTCTAAGTCTAGACAACTTAAGGGACTTACCCCTTGCCCTTGTTTTCTGAAGAAGTCTAGTAACAATATCGTCGTATGCGGATTGGGCAGCTACCCCGGAGTCCTTGACAAGCTTTTCTTTAGCCGCTATGCAGATGTTGTACTTGGCCATAAGAACTTCCAACTCCTCGAATGCCTGGAACAAATAAAAAACATTAACTTTACTCTTGAAATGAAGTAACCTTATTCTTAGTGAATGCAATTAAAAGAGCATAAATTAATATTACCATGGGTTTAGGTCCGTTAGGCTAAATACTAGATGATAATTGTTTCAAAACAAAAGAATGAAAAAATAATTGCACAACAATATAGCTATTTTTAATATTACATATTTACATGAAATTAAAGCTGCTACTCCACACTTAAAAAATATAACCAGCATAATAAGCATTTTCACACTGTATTTAAAAATAAAATTTTCATAGAGAGGATAAAAATATTTAAATTTGAAGTATTTAAAACTTAAATATTTAATTTAAAGTATTTAAATTCAAATTATCTATGTGCGAACGTATGTTGCGATGAATGTGAGAAACATTTATATAATCCTGGAGAAGTTGGGTTTATTAAGTAATTAAAAAGTTCACTTTTGCAATATTTCGACCCATCCTTGGGTCATTCTCAAGCTGATTGACTAGAAGTTATCTTACATTATACTAGTTATATTCTTGGAATATTTTATGTGAATTTTTTTTATTTTCGTAATTTCTTCTGAAGTCAGGTAATGGTAATTTCACTTGTGATAAATATGTAACTTTTAGTATATTTAACATTCAGTAAATATTTAAATATTATTTTTTTCCATTCTGCTATCATTACAAACTTTTGAACTTCACTTTATCAATACAACTATTCATTATATTCCTTTTCATTATAAGGATAAGTTATTGTTAAGCCAAGGCAACCACATTTATTCCAATAAAAATAAATGTGGTAGCCTTGCAAATAAAAGTTTGTTTTGATTTGTTGGTCTTCAAATAGATATAATAACTTATCTAAATAGATATCTAATTAATTTACTTAATTATACTTTTTTACTAACTACAAAATGAAGCCTGTTGACGAGGATTAAAGGGCTCGTAAGTGTGTAAATGGGTGAAAGTTTTATTTACTAATGGTAATATTAAAGGTATTGTAGCCCTAAAAATACAATAGTAATTTAAATTATAGCCTGACTCTATTAGCTACAATATACACAGGGTCTAAGTGACGTCTAGTCATTCTTGCTGTACTGAAAACTGGACAATATATAGCAAAAATAATATGAAATCGAACGACATGCCGTTCAAAGTAAAAATTAAAATTAAACAAATAAAGAACAAGGATGAATCAAGGGACCAGGAAGCATGAGCATCACTGGAGTAACATAAAAGGAAAAGAGAAGGGGAAAAAAGGTTCAGAAAGGAATCTGGAGAATGGGGAATCCAAGGAAAGGAACGAAGGTAAGATGTTATAAAATAGGATCTAAAACTAATAAATAAATAATAATAATAAATAATAATAATAATAATAAATCTATAATGAAAAAGTTTGAATAAAAGAACACAAAAAAGTCTTAAATCTGTAAGTGAAGTACTTCTTAGCTTGCCTTGCCCAAGGTACAGAAGATATAATAATAATAATATACTGCAATAAAGAAGTAAATTAATAAAGCTGTATTAAAATCCAAGAAAGGAGATATCAAGTACGAAAACAAACTAATTTTCTCCATTTCATGGAGAAACATTGAATCATGGAGATATGTTTTTTGGCATTGAATCCACATGTCAATGATTTTCCATGAAGGGGAGAAAATCAGTATAGTCCACAGGCCACCATAAGAAGTGAGTCGCTGATTGATAAAGTTTTCTTACCTTATGGAATCGGTTATTTATGTCGTGTCCACCGATGAATTGGGTATATGGCAACTGGGCGCTGGGCCATTTCTTTTTTGTTGACATGCCAAACTTGCCCTTGTGCGGGAACATTGAAAAGAGATAGATAAAATTTTGATTTTCACAGGATCGATTAATTAAATTATTTAAAAAAACAGTGGTAAAGGTGGCCACCCTTACGAGTGGGCCATTTTCTTTTTAACGTCCCCGCAGAGCGATATTTTTGGGTCGGTGGACACCCCCAAACGGCCCACTCTTATCGGTGGCCCTTTACCACTGTTTTTTAAATAATTTAATTAATCGATCCTGTGAAAATCAAAATTTTATCTATCTCTTTTCAATGTTCCCGCACAAGGGCAAGTTTGGCATGTCAACCAAAAAGAAATGGCCCAGCGCCCAGTTGTCATATACCCAATTCATCGGTGGACAAGGCATAAATAAGCGATTCCATAAGGTAAGAAGACTTTATCAATCAGCGACTCACTTCTTATGGTGGCCTGTGGACTAGTATACATTTGTCTAATTGATGTAGTAGATGGATCTTGAATCGTGAAATTATGAAACATTAATCCATTTTCATAACCATTTATGAAGAAATGGAAAAGCAACTACTAAAATGAAGAATTTCTACCAGTTAAATATAGTACTACAATGAATACAAGTGAAAACCAATCTACCTCCTATTATATTGTAACTCCCTGACACGATATGTAAGAGCGTCACATTTTACAAAATGTTTATTAAAACTTCAGCTTGCCTATCATCAAAAGTTTGAACTATAAAAGAAAACCTATCGACCTCCTATGAAATCCTAACTTCCTGGCAGGATACTTAAAAGCGTCACATTTTCCATGTCATTTTTTGCGCGTAGCTGAAATTTCTTCTGTACCCCAGAGCTAAGACATATCTATTATCCATGTTGTAAATAAGATCAAATGGTTCCCTAAAGATAAAAAAACGGGTTCAGTACACTTAGGGGCCCCAGTTTAAATAATTCTTACAAGCAATTATCTACTCGATTAAATAACTATAACTCTATTAATGTAGTAGCGTACAAGATTATTTTACAGAGCTAATGTATTTTTTATTAAAAAAAAAGGTTTCAGAAAATTAAATAAATATAATTATAAGTGAAGGTAAGTGTCATGTGAGGTAAGATGGAAGACCCTAGGAGGAGTGGAGGAAAGGAAGGGGATCTAATCCGTCCCACTCTGAAGAACGAAGATGAAATATGGCTAATGAAAATGGTCGATCTTACTTGATATAGGTACAAATTACCCGAAAAAATATCTATACCATCTTCGATGTTGGCTACTCGAAGCGTTCAGGCGGACATTTCAGAAGCGGCCACAAGAAGTACCAAACAGCAGCCAAAGGAATAATAAAAATAATAATAATAATAATAATAATAGTGATAATAACCATCGGCAATCGAGCACATTGATCAATTAAAGCTCCTATAATATCTTCTATACATATTAACATATATATCTATCATTTATATAATGATAAGATTTGTTATTGCTAAGCTAAGGCAACCACATTTATTCAAATGAAAATAAATATTTGTTGGTCTTCAAATAGATATTATAACTTATCTAAATAGTTATTTAATTTACTTAATTTTATTTATTAATTTTTTTTTTTTTTTTTGTCAAAAAATGAAATTAAGCCCCCGTTGCCACAGACTTCACTTCTCGTATATAATAATAGCGAAGGATTCCGTGGTCAGAGACTAATAAAACTATATCTTCAGGAGGAGACCGATTCAGTGATTTTATAAATCCCGACCTTTCGTACCTATTGTAAGACCATTCTCAAGGGTGTTCTTGACGAGAGTATTAAAAGACTGAAGATAAGCTTTGTAATATATAAATAAGGCTACTAGAATTTCTGAGGACGGGAAGGATGATCATCATCAGAGAGGAAATGTTACTAGTCCGAATAGATTTTGTGCCGTAGCTCAGTTCTTAAATTAGATAACTGGGGATGGGGAACATTTTTACACGTACTTTCTGTAATATCACTTCAGCTTTTAATCGTTAGGCAAGGAATTTCAACTTTATAACATAACAAGCATTCGCCCCGCGCTTCACGCGGGGTTCATGCTTCCAATCAGTGGCTGTATATTATTACTATTTTATATCTATTACTATCATATTGGTTAATTGAGTAGGCCATTTCATTAAATATAATACTTTATACTTAATTACTTGTTTAGCTTGATATAGAAAAAATGAAAATTGCTTAACATTAAATTAAAATAAATTACTTGATATTGGGTCCTCCCACAATAACACAGGACATCTTCCAAAATAATTATAAAATAAGGATAAAATTTAACTCCGCCTCCCTTAATAGGAATTTGGAATTTCCTCGCCATCCGGAGGAAACATATAGCTAGGCCACTCCTAAAACTAAAACATAATCCTTAAAACAAACACTACATTACACAAAATACTATTAACTATGTAGTAATGGATCGTAAACAATATTCCGTGAATACACAATTCCATCTGTAACCCTCTCAGATGGTACCAAAACTTGTATTTACTATGATGTAAATTGGCCGTGGCTTAAGACATGTTTCTGAGATCCACGCACCAACAAAAGATATATGTTTGACCCTGGGATTTATTTCTAATCAACTCTGATAATATTATATATATATATATATATATATATATATATATATATATATATAACTAAGATGGTTTTCTAACTCTATATGCCTTAAAATATCAGAGATATTGCTCGCTATTAAAAATTACTTCAGGAGGATACACAAAATCATGAAGGTCATTTAAATCTGTTACATATATGCAACTCCAGTAAGAGTCAATATGAAGTTATTTATTAAATTTAAAATTTGTTTGTCCTTTATAAATACTAATTTTTCTCAGAAAAAACGACAAATTAATAGAATAATTATAATAATAAATACCCGATTCAATAGCATTAGTGTGAGGTTCAAGCACTCGAATCGAAAATTAAATCGGACAAAATTTCCTCACGCCATGAGAGTCCCAAGTCTAAAATTTAACAAACATTGATCAAATTTACTTTATTTCAGGTAGAATCGATGGCCGTAACCGTAAGGTTCATGCTAGGAATCGCTGGCTGTGTCACAGTGTTAATATATGAGAGTAAATTGTAGGCCCTGTCATGAAATAAATTTCATTATATTTGATTAGATTAGTTTTATTGCAGAATAATAAAAAAAAGATAGAACCTTTATCAATTTATTTTATTATTTATTAGTACTCGAGATAAATTGAAACAAAGTAGTTAAAGTCAAGGAGAAATAATAATTGTATATATAAATTTAGCTGCATTATATAAAAAAGAAAACAATGTCGTCGAAATAATGTGCCATATACACAACTAAACTATAAATTGCCCTAAATAAACTTAAACATTCATTTAAATATAGTAAAACATTCATTTAAATCAACTGAAATAATAACTTAATATAGAATTTAACAAACTATAAATCAGTTCATTCTAGTAATAATGAGATGATAATAAAACAATTTAAAAAAAAGTATAACATTTATTTAAATAAAAAAACATTAATTTAAATAAAATAAAACATACATTTAAATAAAGTAAAATATTCATTTAAATGAAGTAAAATATTCATTAAAATAAAGTAAACAATTCATTTAAATAAACTAAAATATTCATTTAAATAAACTAAAACATTTTCTTAATATAGATTTTAACAACCTATTAAAAATAATTCTAGTAACAATAGTATGTTAATAAAAACAATTAAATAAATAAGAATAAAATTATACCTTAATAAATGTCGGTAGTATAACAAAATTTGTGGGGAGAAGAGGTGCCCGTCACGGCTGGACACGTAAGACCGATGTCAGGGAGACTGACGGAGAAAAAGAGGGGGCATTTGTTTACAAAGTGTGTTTATGCGGTAACTAATGTATTTATTATCTTTTACCTATCGAACAACATACTTTATTATTCAATATTTGTTTATATTTATTTATTCTTGTTTTTAACTATAACATGATAATAAATATGAGCTTATTAAAATGTTTATTTGTTAAAAACGTAAACATGACGTTATTTACGGTATTTTAAATTCGTTTTTTCTCTATATATATTCATTTTTCTCGGCAAAAAAGACAGATAATTAGAAAAATAAATACTCGTTTTAAAGAGCATTAGTGTGAGGTTTAAATATCCCAATCGAAAATTAAATCGGCCAATAATCGTTAACGCTAGGGGAGGTCAAAGTCAAAAAAAATACTAAAAATTAACAAATTTACTCGATTTAACGTAGAACCGTTGGTCGTACGAAAAAAAGTCATCAGACCAAAGTTGTAGATCTTTTGAAATCAGTTACCGCTGGTGCTATCCGCTTTTCGATACGACTTACCGTTTAGCCGCAATAGCCCTTTGAAGAAACCCTTCAATTCGCGTCCACCGTTTTTATTTTTTTAAGGGAGGTAAAAATAATTTTTTTCGACTTTTCAGATTTTTCTAGTCGGTTTGGACCGATTCGGGACCAAACGCAAAAAACCGCGAGTCTCTAGGTGGTCTGGAAGTGCCCAAACATTTTGATAACCCGATCAGCTGATTAGCCACTTTATATATATAAAAAATAATAATAATTCAAGTTGCAACCTATATGGCAGAGACCTGAGTAATCTCTATTAGGAAGTTGTACATTACGGGTCTAGTGCGGAAAGTAGCATTTTGCATGCGAGTGTGGAGTTTGCACCCGAGCGATAGCGAGGGTAGTAAAACCACTCGAGCAAAGTGAGAGCACAAGAACTTTATCTACGATTGTTGCATTTTAATAATTCATAAAAAAATAAAATAAATAAATAAACTTCCTGTACCTAAGTTTGTATTTCTCTTTTGATGTTGATGACATTAATTCATTATTTGTATTTTGTGCCGAATTAATTGTTTCAGGAGGCGTATTATTCTCCTCATTTTCGACATAAATCAATAATTGTTTTTCACTAAAAACTCGATATAAACAGTTACTTTAATTAATCAAACTGTAAATTAGTTTTGTTAAATGTATAGTAACTCGCTAATCGTGCGTTAAGGTGAATAATTCTTCTTTTTTAACACACTAGGGCGGAAAAAAGAGGTATTATGAGACGCGAATGCGCAATGAATACAAGTACGTAAAGAATCACTTTCTACGCATCTAAACAGAGATATAATGTTTATATAACGTATCAATCGTAGATAAACATATTTTTCGGATAGGAAGAGAAAATGCCTTGAT
Source organism: Gerris lacustris (assembly GCA_951217055.1). Classification (NCBI taxonomy): domain Eukaryota; kingdom Metazoa; phylum Arthropoda; class Insecta; order Hemiptera; family Gerridae; genus Gerris; species Gerris lacustris. Next base: position 15,974,335 of record OX578284.1, read on the forward strand.
ATTTTAAAGAGAGAAGGAACATTTATGGACCTATAAAGAAATTAACCTCGAATCAAACCTGTAAATGCATTAGATACTCAAAGGTTAGGGATATTGCGAGGTTTTGAAGTCAAGGTAGATAGTGTGTTTAGGCTATGTAAAGCGTATGAATATACGATATTATTTGTTGGGTCATCCAAGCATATGGATGATCAAACAAATATTATCTAACCACGATGCTCGGGGCTATATGAATATGTCAAATGGTGGTGAACCATTGACAAGGCCAAATCTAAGCGAAAATTGTAACACCAAGTCATTTAAAACAGATAGAAATTTACGGTTTTGATTTAGATTAATATATTTATTGTCTCCATCAATTTAAGCATTATTATTTGATACTTCTTTAGATTTTAACTTCCCCATGTTTTGTTTGGAATATAAATGACTGACTAAATAACTAGTGGGTATACTTAGTCCAATGTACTTTGGGACAAAGGAATATCAACACTACTGTTTTTACAAGGGGAATAACACTCTAAAGAAGAATATTCCGTACACCTTCTTTAGCTTGTTACTCCCCCTCTGTTTTAAGGGGAGTAACAATCTAATGAAGGCCTTTGGAACACTTTCCTTAGTCCTTTCTGACCTCCTTAACATTATTTAACCGGATAAAACAAGAGGCTGCAGATACCTTACAGAAACCTTGAACAAACAATTTCATGCTGCATGGCCAGAGAAGATTCTATTTTCTTTAAGTTCTAGTGTCTTTCTCATTTAGCTTTATCTCAACTAGACATACTAATCCCAACTTGAGTTTAATCTAAAAAGAGTTCTTTTTCAGTTTATTTGTCAGTCTGCCATTCAACACTTGAATGACTTCTGGGATGAAACCTACGAAATCCCAAGGCTTCTCAAAGGCTTTTAAGATTAAAATACGAAGTCCATTGGCTACAGTACGTTTTGTAATAGGATTGTGTGGGTCAGTCAGAGATAAGGGCCAGTTTTTAAGCGGTGACTATCCTTTGTTGCGACCCTAATCATGGACGCTTATTTAGGGTTAAATAAATTTAATACGTTTAACATGTAAGTAGTCTCTCACTAGTTAGGGATTACTTACTAGTTGGATAACTTACTACTTAAACAGTCCAATAAATAGTATTATTATTAAAAGTTTATACAAATTAGTTAATCACTGTTTCCAAACGATTAAATTTTAAATAACTAATTTCATTGAAATATGAGACATTAAATGAACATCTTCGCATCGAATTTACTCTAAGTTAAAGTTTACTTATCGTCTTATAAATAAACAAAGTCTTCGTTTAGAAATAAACAGCTACATTATAATAATAACACCTAGTAATATTAAGTTAATTAAGTTAACAACACTGATTCCTTTTAAAAGGAAAGACTTGTTATCACAGAATACAAGTTTAGCAAATGCCTAAAGGCTACACTTAGTAAATATTCTTTATCAAGTACATTCATCTGAATTAGATTATAGGTATTGTTATTATACGAGGCTTAAGAAGGTAATTTTATGCTCTTACTTCATCTAGTTTACTTAACATTCAAGTTTACGTAAACTTTCTACCGTTTATTTTACTTTAGATGACATGAAGAGTTCATTAAAGAGCCCTTTTACCGTCTAGAACTTATTAAGCATCGGTATTTTCAAAGCTTTCAACCCTATAATTCACAAATAAATAATTTTAGGGTAGCAAATTACAATAAATTTAAAGCTTTGTTTCTTTATTGCAGTCATTAAATTATATTTATTTTAATCGTTGTTTGGTTTTGTTACTTATTTTTTTGTCAGGATAAAAAGTAAAAATATAAGATAAATTTTCTTTAAAAACAGATAAAAGATAATTTGGTAGTTAAGTTGAAAGAGATTCTTTAAAGCTTATCTTAAGATGCTTTGTACTTAATCACTTGGAATTATAGAACTTAGATTCTATTTAATTATTGTTATTAAACACTTAATTTATTATTTACTACCACTTAAGATCATTGACTTAATATTTTTTTTACTGTAAATTTATCAATTGCCCATTTTTATTATATTATGCATATAAATAAGTCCTTATTTATACGTAATAATTCGTTGCGCAAGCGTTTACGCAACGAATTATTATGGAGTTAAAATTTTGCTTCCAAGTTTACAGATGGTAATCGGGCACTTCATTAAATTGTTACACTTACCACTTTAAATTGTTACCAATCTAAAGAAAATTTACGGAATGTTCTTCTTTAGACTGTTTCCCTCTTGAAAACAAAAGTGTGATATTCCTTTGGCCTAAAATAAATTGGACTAAACACCACTTTTAGGTTTCTGTCCGAAGTAAAAAAAGAAACCTTATATAAATGATCTGTCTGTCTGTCCGTCCGTTGGCTTGTTTCAATTCATAAACTACTATAATAGCTAGGAACATGAAATTCGGCACACAGGTGTATCTTGGCATTTGAGACAACTGTACACATTTTGGAGTTTTCGCACTTAATATTATTAAGATGGCGGCCAATATGGCGGGCGACAAAAAAAATTTTTAGTCACCATCTATTTATCTATATTAGTCACCATCTATATTAGTTATACATCAATTTAAAGGTCTTGAAGTGTAGAAAAAGAATATGCAACTATTAAAATTTTACACTTAATAATTTTAACTTAATCGTACAGAGACCGAGAAGAGTAACTCTTTAACTACCATGTGAAAGGTTACTCAACTAGTAGATTGTTCTTTCTCCAAACAAAAATGTAAAAAATTTTTTTAATCATATTCAAGGCCTGAAGATGCCCAGGTAAGGGCGAAATATAGCCAAGTTTGTGTAAATGAAAATATTTTTATTTTTATTTTTCAACCTTTTTCATCCCTGAAGACTCAAAGAAAAGAATATCAAATACAATAATAAGGGATCAACCAAAGAAAATTGACAATATAAGTATAATGGATGACAAAGGGTGATAGGAATTATTAATTAACTTTAAACATAACTAAAACTTGAATTAACAAGAAGCTACAAAAATTTTCTTTATAAAGACCAAAAAATCTTATTATTTGTATTATGATTTTTGTTAGTAAGCATGAAGTGGGCTAGAAATTCCATAAAATAATATGAATATTTAAAGACTCCTTCTCTTTACTGTATTTGCTAATATCTGACGGTAAATTCCGTAAATAACACTGGCAGGATAATTTTCCATTTGGAAGGAAGCGTAAAACCACAGCAAAAACCACAACACTTTCTAACCGCATTGCAGTTCATGCTGAACAACCCGGCTTGCGGATAAAGTCAAGGTTATAATGCCACAAATATGAATAATTTAAGCATTTTACAAGAAAGTGATGTGAGAGGGGTATGTTTTGCTGATCTGGTTTAGTTTATGTCAGATCACTAAGAATTGTGAAATGTATAAGAACGTAGAATTTGTAATAATAAAGAATGGAGTAATCTTAAGGTAGAGATAATTTCTTTCGGACTTATATCTTTAATAGTGATTGAAGGAAATAAGTAATGCCCTTATAGCTTGGTAATAGGCGTTTGAAAAAAACAAACCGGTGGAGAGCAGCCATGTCTCACCAATTATGGTGGACAATGTGACAGTCAGAATTAGTTAGTAGATCAAAAATCAAGTCAATGTTATTTTCACACTTGATAGGTTAGTTATTCAAGTATTACTAAAAATCAACGTGGTCATCTGTCAATGGACAAACTAACATCAACTTAATTTTCGGTCTACTAACTAATTCTGTACTCAGGATCATGAAAATCACATTGTCCACCATAATTGTTGAGACATGGTCGCTCTCCACTGGTTTGTTTTTTTCAAACGCCTATTGCCAAGCTATGTCCCGCAGACGAACTTAGCCGATCACATATTCTTAAAAGGCGCTAAAAGATTGATTTTTAAACAAAATTCTAGCTTGATGTTAGTCAGACACTTTTTTGCACGCTATCTCCTGGACTATTAGGAATGTATAAAAAAGTCTCGCGTACAAAGTTGTGAGGTCATAGGTTTAGTCAAGTCCTCCAAGTAAGTTCTACTAGGTCTAATTATATCGAGTACAGGAAAATGATGTCGTTGCCTGACCCCCTCTCTATTCTCTCACAAACTCAAACTTTTCTTTCCCAAATCACTCTACTCGTTTAAATTAAAAAAGATTTCCTTACTTGGCAATTACGAAGCACGAGGATGCAAAGTTTTCATTACATTTATTTTTTTAAAAATAAGATCTTAATGTTATAGACGACAAGAAAAAATATAAATGAAATAACAACAAACTTTATATCCTATTTGTGCTGAGTAAATGCCAAGTCAGAAAATGATTTTAAATTTAAAGGTGTAGAATGATTTGGGAAAGGAAAGTTTGAGTTTGCGAGGGACGGAGAATAGAGAGGGGGGACAGACAAACAACATTCCTTATTTGTACTGGATGTATTAGACCTAGTAGAACTTTACTTAGACAGGGGAGACTTGGCTAAACCTATGATCTCACAACGTCATTTCTTTACACCAGTGATTTAGTTGGGATAGTATTGCTATTACTCTATTTATTACTACGTTTTTATTAGCTTGCTTTCTTGTTTGTTTGTTTGTTCAGTACAAATCTTGCAATCTATTTTTAACTAACTTCCCGAGCAGCTAAACATTTGAAACTTTTAGAATAGCTCAGAGCACGATGAAAATGCATCATTTTAATACTTTTAGCCATCTTTCAGCCAAATTTAATTTGTTTTCAGCAAATTTTGCTGTATGGAAAGTTAGTTCGGAAAAATCCGCAAGTTATTTTATTTGTTTTGACATATCCCATAGTATTTACAACCTTCATTTTGACGGGGTTCAAAATAGGTGACAAAGTATTGATAAATCAATCAGGTATAGGTAGTGAAATGTAACCCAAAAGAATGAAACCGATTGAAATCGAAAATCTTATTCATCGATCTTTTTATATTGTTATCGATATTTCGGAAACACAAACAACCGAAATAAACGAAAGTTAATACTAATACTTAGTTGGGTCATATAGGGAAAATAGGGACAACTAGAAAACTTATGAAAGTTAATACGGTTTCCTTGTTCTATTTCTTTACTTTATTAAAACGGGATGTTTCATATTGTATTGTATGTAATATTATTAACTCTGCTATATATATATTTTCATTTCCTCTATCATTGGATTCATATCTATCGGATGACAGAAAGAAAAACAGTTGAAACATCTCTGACAAAAGACAAAAAAAATCCAAAACATACCTTATATATAGAGTTATATCTATTATATATATATATATATATATATATATATATATATATATATATATATATATATATATAGAGAGAGAGAGAGAGAGAGAGAGAGAGAGAGAGAGAGAGAGAGAGAGAAAGAGTTATCAGCGTCGTTGCAAAACAGTTCCTAGAGAGACATTTTATCGGAGATTCTTCCTCTTTTTTTGATAAAAACTACGAAGAAAAACACCGAAATAAAACGGGACAAAATAGAAAGGAGAATCGGAAACGCTATAGGATTGTCTATTCAAACCACAGTCCTGAAATTCCGGTCTCTTCTCTCCCGATTAGAAACCAGAGATAGGAGGAAAATACGCCAGATAATAAGGATATCCGGGATTTTTTTTCGGCGCCGTACGAAATTTACTCTACAACGAACCCCTCTCTCGACATTTTTAGAAGGAATCATTGTATTTTGTTATATACAGAAGACCATCAGCAGATCCTTTTCCCATTTTTTCTTCAGACAAAATGGCCTATAGATATATAAAGAAAGTATAATCAATCAAGACCAAGAATCAATCTTCTTTCCATGGAACACGAGAAAACTAACAAATATATCTAAGTGCTAGGTTCCATTGAGTTCTGAGGCTTTTTATTTTATAATAAGTTTAAATCAGAGGTCCATTAGTGAACGGAATTTCACATTAATTTTCGTTAATATAAACTTTTTTGACTTCTTCATGTGAAGGGTCTCTGAAAACGCACTCTATTCTTTTCTCTTATGGAGAAATCGTTTCATTTCCCCAGGAGTCCATTTTTAAGGAGTATTGTACGGGGCCTCGCCTAATATTCCCTGCTATATATTTTTTCCTTCCTTCCTTTTCGACATACCGGCGCGATCTAACGAGCAAATGTATCAAGCTCCCGTGTGACCGCCCCACCCACCGGTGCCTTATCTCCCACGGATGCCGGACACCTGCGAGAGGAGAACGAGATGTCAGTCCCGGGCTAGACTCCACTGAGACGAGCGTCAATATCTCATCAAACGTGAGTGCCAGTTGGCTTCCCTTACTTTCTTATTCCTATTTTTCCCTTCTAACTTATTCCCCCTCAAAGATACAGTCCAAAACTCCCAGAGGAACGTACAAGTGTAGTCCTCAAATGTTATACTAGGCCACCCGACCGATTGCTTTCTTTCTTGTTTAAAATTAGCATAATATACTAACTTTATATGAATATATTATGCAGACATTTTTTTTTTTTTTTTTTTTTTTTTTTTTTTTTTTTTTTTTTTTTTTTTTTTTGGTTACCACTTTTGGTTTTGGCAACCTGCTTTTCTTGTTTAAATTGGTGACCCCTGACGTGATTGTTCTCGATCGAGTCACGGATTCAAAAATCACAAACTTCAGGATTATTTTCATAAGGATTTTTTTTTTTTTACGTTAAAAAATAGGCTGCCAATTAGTGTGGCACATGGCTTTCTCGCATCCTGTCACGAACTTTAATGATATTATGCTTTTACAAGCCATTATTGTCTAATTTATTTAATTGTCTCCCCCGTTTTTTTTAATATGTCAAATTTGTTTTGATTTTTACATGAACTAAAGTATCAATTTAGCATAATTTAAAGAGCTAAGACGGTTAACATAAATCTGGTGCTCTCTGCGGACTACTTTCCACAAACCATTCAAATTTTATAACAAATCAAATGAGTACATTTCAAGATAATAGGTATAATAAATATATAGGTATATATAAATATATATATACAATTTGTGTTAGTGAGAGACACCAAGGGATGTGCCACGCAAGCGTGACATATAGGAACTGTTCCAACATCAGACATTACGTCACAATGGTTGGCTCGGCATTACGCTATGTCCTGCATCGTTTCGTCGCGTCCGACTTATTAGGGGCCCGACGATGCCCACCCAACTCTGGACCTATACCAGATCAAGAAGATCAGATATATAGGGCTTCATTCCTGTTAAATTTAATTCAATCAATCCCTCGTTTTTGAGGGAGATACAGGTGCATTAACGACCGCCAGACAGACAGACGTACACATGCAGGAATGATACGAGTATATAAGTCTATTATTTTGCCCACCCAACTCTGGACCTATACCAGATCAAGAAGATCAGATAGATATAGGGCTTCATCAGAGACGAGCCTGCTCTCACACCGCCATTTTTGCTTGGCTGGCAACTATACACTTTTATACACACACACACACACACATATATATATATATATATATATATATATATATATATATATATATATATATATAAATATATATATATATATAAATATATATATATATATATATATATATATATATATATATATATATATATATATATATATATATATATATATATATATATATATATATATAGACATTGTAAAAGAGTATATTAAGTTGTCTCTTTCCTCCCGGTAGAAGTGAAATGCTTTGATTTTTCAATTAAAGCGAGTTAAAGTTCTTGTATTTCGTATTTCGAAAAAGTTTCGTTAGTGCTAAGTCAATTTTACTCTTTCCCTTTTTTAAAATGTTCATGAGAAAGGTATTTATTTAGGACTGGTCGCTCACATTATTCACTCGAGAAGAAAGGAAAGATATTTAATGTAATCACGTATATTTGTAACAAAAATATATCTATTCTTCAAACTGTATTTGCAATGTAAGCATCAGCCCGTTTAAGAAGGCTAAAATGCTGAAATGTAAATATTTTTAGCGTGAATAAGTTAAAGTTCAACTCTTTACTTAGACAAAAATGTTTTGTTTTTTTAATCAATTTTTTATAAGTAAACTAATTATTGCTTAATTGGATTACCTAATTAATAACTATAAACATAACTTAAAAACAAGTTTACAGATTATCTCATAATAAAGTTAAAGTATGTGCTTTTAGTAGTATTCACAAAAGGTTCGTAAGTAATTTTACAAATGGGACGAGTTCGTTAATCAGTATAATCGGCCCTGCCGTTTCAAAATGGCGCCCATTTAAAAGTTTGTTAGCTAAAACTTTTGCACCGTTTATTATAACGACTTGAAGCAAAAGCCTTAAAGTGTTTTTATCGACCAAAGGCTTATGAAACTACTCTAAACGTTCTAGCTCAAATTGTTCCATATAACTGTATTATTTAAGGGGGGGGGGGGTTTACAAAATATGCCATGTGAGAATAATACATCAATGAATTAAGCTACTAATAATAACTGTGACTTTATTTTTACAAGTTATTGGTAGTATTCATACTACGGAACGTTTAAATTTTAATTTTAATCAAATTATAATTACTATTTATAAAGGGGGACAAGACAGAGAAAAATATTGATACGTAATTGGTTAGAGCTCCCGCACCGTGTGACTTTATTTTAAATTCGTTCGTTGATTTGTAACAAATTAGAGAGGGGACATAAAAAATGCATAGCCAAATAATATATATATGCATTCAGAGCGTCCTTCTTGATTTAACACCCCACATTGACGCATTCCCTATAAATAAAGTTCAATCCCTCGTTTTTGAGGGAGATACAGGTGCGTTAATGAACTACAGCCAAACACACAGACGGACAGACCTGTGTAGGAATTATACATGTACATTGTTATGCCTGTGAACCCTAAAAAGGTACCACTTGAAATTAATTAGTTATAATAACAGAAATAATAATATACAATTTTAAATACAAAATCAAGTTATAGATATTAGTACCAAACTTAAAAATATATAATTTGTGAATCTGTAAGTCAAAAACATTTTTCTTTTTCGTATTAATGATTTTATACAATTAAAACCTATTATTCTCAAATTTATTTAATTTTCCCCCGTTTTTAAAACTATCAAAACAGTTTTGACTTTTTACATTATTTGAAGTTTCAATTTAGCAAAATTTTAGGAGTGCAGACGGTTGTAATTAATATGGGGCCATTTGCAGGCTACTTTCGATAAACTATCCAAATTTCATAAAAAATAAGATAAGTGCTTTTGATAATATAGGCGATAATGTTATATGTTTGGGAGCATGTGGAAGAGATAGCTAACAAATAGGCGATGAAGGTTGAAACTTATATGGGACATACAATAGGCTAATTATGACCTACCATCCAAATTTCAATAAAATCGGATAAGTAGTTTTTAAGATATGTTGATTCGAAAAAATTGAGCGACAGACCGACAGACCAACACGGAACCAAAAATGTTCCCTGGTGTCTGAAACGGAATTCTGTCCGCGAAACGGAGACATATTAAATTTTCGTTCTTCGGATCGATCACATAGCTTCCATTACCTTCAGTAAGCTCGGGAGCAAAACAATTATTTAATAATAAAATATCAATTTATTGTCATCTATATATATAAAACTAAGAGTGACAGTGACTGACTGATCAAAAATTCTCCTACTTCCCATTGACATAGAAATTTGAAATTTAGTACATAGATAGAGTGTACTATAAATAGAAAAGTGCGGCCATTTTGATTTCGATATATGTCCGCCATATTAAATTATAGCCGCCATCTTGGATTTATTCACATTATATTATCTCAGCTTCCAGTGGACCTAGAGATCTAAACTTTGGTACATAGACTTGTGGTAGCTAAAGAAGAAAATTAAAGGTACTTTCACTTCAACATATGGTCGCCATATTGAATTACAACCACCATCTTGGATTTAATAACTCTTTATTATCTCAGCTTCCAGTGAACCTAGAGATCTGAAATTTGGTACATAGACCTATGGTAGCAAAAGAAGAAAATTAAAGGTACTTTCACTTCAACATGTGGCCGCCATCTTGGATTTAATCAGATACTATTATCTTAGCTTCCAGTGGATTTAAAGATCTTAAATTTGTTACATGGACTTATTGTAACTAAAATTGAAAATTGAATGTAGAATAAAATAGAATAATTGAAAATGCATAAAAAAATAATATAACCTACTTTTACTAAAATACGAAATTATGTAACAATAAAGATATATTAATGATATTGTTTTAATTTATTATTTACACACAGCGCTAACTTCTAGACGGGTAAGGTGCGCGAAGCTCACCGATCCGGCTAGTTCTATAGAAATTTCATATTTTAAACATTTTTTTATAAAGAAGAATAGAAAGAAATATATTTAGATAGAGAAATGTCTTGAAAATGACTGAATGTATTATTCACTTGTAAATTGTTATTCTGATTCCCAGTATCATTGGAATAATTCATAATGAAAAGTGTTGTTTTAATGGTGTATAATATTATAATTTATTCCTGTAAATCTGTCTTTTTTTGCTTCTTATTAATTCATAAAAAATGTGTATTCTATTATAACTGAAACCATTTGTTAATACAAATATAAAAGTACTCGAGAATTTTACTGCCGATGTAAAAATGTTTATATTATCTCTTAAGAATTTTAATAAGTATTAAAATTCTTCAGTTTGCACATAAGTACGTGCAAACTGTCAATAAGAATTATGGCAGTATTTTTAAAATAGTTTTATAATCAGTGTTACCACTAAACAACGTTATAATATTTTAAATTTACGTTTTGGTAGTTTGAACTTTCTTTTAGTTTTTTTCATATTGTGTGGTTGGCCTTATTTTTTAGTTGTTATTTTTAATAAGAAGGCGAAAAATTGTCTGCCAATTAGTGTGGCACATAGCTTCCTCGGGTCCTAAATCTTATAATTAAAAGATATTATCCTTTTATAACTTATTATTTATTTAATATTCTGCCGTTTTTAAGGTTTCGAGGTCATAATAGAATATGCTTTTGGTAGATCATCCGCCCGTCCGTCTCATCTTGGAGTATATCTCTCGACCTACTGTACCTGGAGATTTCCTGTTTTGAAAAACAAGTAAAATATTGTGAACTTCGAAGAAACACTCAACATTTCTTCGACCAGCGAGCAATTGTGAACTGATCGCAATATTTTATATCTTTGGGAGACATAAAAAATTCTAAAAAGAAACACATAGCTTCCGTTACCTTCGCTAAGCTTGGATGGAAAAATATATTTACTTTTATTTTGTCATATTTAAAAAAACTATAAAAAAATGGTCCGCCACACAAAAAGAACAAGTGGTCATCATCAGTACCTGTGAAATGATGATCTTCACCACAAGTGGTGAAAGCCAGCTATAATTAATTTAGTTACTTTTATAAAAATATTCAACACTTTTAAAAGAAAACACTTTTTGACATATTAAAATTTAAACTTTACAAAAAAGGTTTTTCTTTTAAAGTAAAATTAATTTAAGTTCAAAATATAAAATCCTCAAAGGATACATACGTTTAAAAATATTCAAAACTCACCATTATTCTTTTTATTTTAAATTTTCACAAGTTTTAAAATTATTTTTTAGCCAGTGAAAAGTTTTGACTACTTTATTATCGATACTGTTCTTTCTTTTTACTTCCCATAACTGCTCTTTGAATCCCATCAAATCCTTTTTACGAGTTTCTATTGGAGTAACTCAAGCCCTAAACATTAATCTAGATTTTTGAGATATCAATAATTAATTATAGAAACGTTAAAGTGAGGAAGATTAGTCCATAAAATAGTATCTATTTATGTCTGAAGTACCAGTTTAAATTCCCTGTTTTGTGTTGAGTTGATGGCATACTATAAATACGTATAAGTATAATAGGATATTCTCCCTGTAATTGCAAATTCTTCAAATTTATTTGCTTGGATAATCTCATTCATGATAATTTATGAGGTTATAAAGTAACCAGAGAATATAAAGTTCGCTAAGGGAGTCGGTTTTTTAAATTTAAAATATACATCCACGGCTCAAATTCATGTCACTCTATGCATTTATATCAGCTGTTGTATAAGCTAAACCACATTTACATAATAAATTAATATATTACAGGTACAGCGATCAAAATGTATCGCCTTAAATAACCATTACTAGCTTCCTGTGTAAAGATAGGTCACAGCTTTAAAACAGCATAATTCTTTGTTACAAAACTACTGATGTAGTACATAAAGAACTCGTGATGAAGACTCTTGTATCGGCCATATTTATTTGCAATATGTTACCAGGAAACATAATGATTACTATGAACGTAAATAGTATTCAATCAATTAATATTATTAACATGAATAACATGCCACATGTTTTTAACATTTCTTTTAAACACCCTCAATTTGGTCATACCTGTTTTAAAAATGCCGACAAAAAATAAAAAGATTTTTTAATAATAGTTAAATAATATTTTCCTAATCTTTAAGACCTTTAATAGTACATTACGCGTCGAGTGCGGAAAGTAGCATTTTGCATGCGAGTGTGGAGTTTGCACCCGAGCGATAGCGAGGGTAGTAAAAACCACACGAGCAATGCAAAATGTCGTTTTCGCACGAGTTGCGTACCGTACTTTATCTATGATTGTAAGATTTTAATAATAAATACAGAAAAAAATAAACTTGCTGTATGTAAGTTCGCATCTCTTTCTTGATAAAGATGGCATTAATTCTTGAGTTGTATTTTTTGCCGAATTAATTATTTCTGGAGGAGTATTATTATTCTCCACATTTTCGTCAAAGTCACTTGATTCACTTATTGTTTTTCACTAAAAACTCGACATAAACAGTTACTTTAATAAAAGAACAGCAAATTAGTTTTTGTTAAATGTAAACAAACTCGCTAATCGTGCGTAAAGCTGAAGAATTCCTCTTCTTCGCCGCACTAAGGTGGTAAAGAAGAGGAATTCTTCAGAACTATGAGACACGCATGCGCAATGAATACAAGTACGTAAAGAATCACTTTCTACGCATCAAAACAGAGATACAATGTTTATATTTCGTATCAATCGTAGATAAAATGGTTTACATGTCTGTCATACTGATTAATATTTTTTTCTTCCAAGAAAAAAATATTTACGGTTACTGAAGGAAACGGAAGTAATGTGGTCATTCCGAAGAACGAAATTTTTTTTTATATCTCCAATTTCAAAAATTCCAAGACAGAAATCCATCTGAAACAGAACAGGGAATATTTTTGGTTCCGTGTCTGTCAATCGCTCAATATTTGCGAACTAAACTATTCGTTCGATATTTGTGGTTTATAATCAGCCTATTGGTCCCATATAAGTTCCAACCTTCTACGGACATTTGTTTCTCTTTTACATCCACACAAACATACATTTATTTACGCATATATCTTTAAAAGTATACTTATCTATATGTTATGAAATGTTGATGGTTTGATGTCGAAATTAGAACGTAGAGAAGCCCCAGAAAATTTTTAAATGTGTGTGTTCATTAAATATTGCTAAATATATACTCTAATTCATGTAAAGGAAAATAAGATTTTTGACAGATTCAAAAAATGGAGGAAAATTAAATAAATTTGACTATAATATGTTGTAAAAGCATAAAAATATTAAAGTAGGAAGCAATGAAGATATGTGGCACACTTATTGGCAGACCATTTTTAGGTCGTCCGTAACATTGGTTCCAAAAAGTATGGAGTAATAACAAATGATGAGATATTTGAGTATGCAAAATTTAGCTCAAATCAATTAATTTTTACGCCAGTTTAACGTAAGAAAAACTTTGAATATCCTAAGTCTCTAAAATTAAGAGCTCATCTTCAGGGATGTGGTGTATCGTGATGTGTACTAGGAGCAACAACAAGACATACTGGCGGCTGGAGTGAAGGACGGCGTATTTATAGTTGCTTTCCGGAAAGTAGATTATACCTAGAATCCTCGGAGGTTCCTTGAGTCGGGTTAACCCTTTGTTGAGAAGATGCAATCTGGCAGGATCTTCATCGGTGTTCCTTTGTGAAGCGGGTGACATTCACTTATGCTCGTTCAATTAAGGTTAGCACTACCGATTTCGAAATGTCGGGATTCACAAAATCTCTGGCGAGGTCTCCTTCAGAAGATCTAGGTTAATTAGACTCAGGCTGCGGAAACCTAGGCTATAGAATTAGCTAAAGAGTTAGCCACATCGAATCATCTTAAATCCTCAATAATGATTTAAATAAAACTAAAAGAATGTATTAAACCAGATCAAAATTAGAGAAACTTGTTTTGTGTAAATGATTAACTCTTGAAACCAAGCAGTAAGTTTAATCAGACCATCTGCATTTCTAGGGTCTGCTGGAAAAACCATTTCACTGAACTTTACAAGAGATTTATAAAATTATTAGCCTTTTTAAGTAAAACAGAACAATTTTAGATTTACCTTAAACGTTTATAACCAAAGGATGTTGAAAAGTTATGGTAATTTATCGATTGTCAAAGTCTATCGTATAATTCTGATATCCTTCACACTTTTCATCAAGTGAAAATATCTTTCAACTTATTATAATTTAATAAAATAAACAAGCGCCAGGATTTAAAATAGTTACAAAGATAAAATATCACATTAAGTTGCTCGTAAATAGAGATGAGATGTTATCATAAAGGGGAACTAAGAGGAATCATCTATTTCTATCATAAAATCAAGGTTTCATTTCAATAGGTGATAATGGTGAAAACTTCTAAGCCAATTTAACAAAATATAATAAGAAATAAGTGGCATCGTTGGCAATGAAGTTTCGAGTCTGAGATAAATGGAGGATACAAAGTTTCATATAAGGATTAAAACGGTTAAGAGTCTCAGAGTCGTAAAACAAAGCAACACTTTGGGACAAACCAAGGATTGGATGCAAGCCAACTAGTTAGAGACCCTTACAAACAAAATTATAATTGCCATTTAAAATGGGCAAACTTTAAAATACATTGCTTTTAAATTATATTAATAGTTTTCATCACCCAATTAAGTGAATTACCAAAAGGCACTTGCAGCTAAAATATTGTGATTCTGCACTCAGCACCCATTAATTCTTACTCACAATAAATACATCTGCTGGAAGTAATGTAAGGAGGCTAAAAGTGTACAACTCCAATCGTCTTTTGACTCCTATATAGAGTTAACTCCATTAAATTACCACTCTTTGCTATATACTTCAATTTAAAATAACTATTACTTTAAAACCATTCTAATAGTAAACCCAAATTCCTATCTCTCATTCCAGTTCCATCTGCTACCTTGGATCACACCTGGGATGGTGTTTGATCTGGGAACATCATACTAAACTTAAACGACACAACTGCAACCGACTAACTTTTACACCATACATCTAAACCCAACCCACACGTAACGAATTACTCTACCACGGTCAACTACCACATGGTAATACGATTTTGAACTCTGGAGATTCACCAAACGTTCCTACCCTTATCGAATCCAGTGCCTATTCAATCCAAAATCTCAACTAGAAAAGTCCTCACTCCTTTTTATGATTCTTACTTCACCCTTCACAACTACCTTAAAGTCGTCTTCGTCTGTGACCTAGCCATATCCCGATACACATACTTTCATGACACCATATCCCATTATTCTAATCCTTTAATCCAGAATCTATCATTAACATTAATTCCTGATAATCTTCCTCGAAATCTAATGAGGCAGTGACCATGCCACATTGACCAATTGTTTAAATAAATAATTAATAATTCGTTAGTATCTTTGAGCATTGTTAATGGACAGTTCCTCGCTTCATGGCTATTAAGGCATACTATAAACATACTGTCCTCAATATTTCATATATTATAATGTGGAAGCAATTTCCAAATGAAACTATAAAAAAGAAAAAAGTAAGGCACCTCCTTAAACCTTCATTTCAGTCGTTTTTGGTGTCAAAACCATTATAATTTAAACCTCTTAAACCAGCACCACCATGTCAAAATTCTTATTTAAACTTTCTCATAAACGTCGTAACATAAAGAGAAAGTATTGTGATGACACGATGATTCGATTATGAGATTTTGAAGGATTTACACGTTATGAGGTCCCCTGATTCCATGTATATATTATGTAGTTAAAAAGAGAAAGTATTGCGATGACACGATTATTCGATTTTGAGATTTTGAAGGATTTACACGTTATGAGGTCCCCTGATTCCAAATATTGGTTTTAAATCATGCATATGATTATGTAGACTGTTGACAGTGTAGACGCAATGAGTCTAAACTACTGGTATGCTATTTTCTATGACTTTTGGCATACACGTTCAGAAAAATCATATCCTATGGCGAAATCGAGAAATTAATTTTAGCAATAAATTCGGGGGCGCATCTCTAAAAATATGTCGAACAAGAATTATTTCTAGAAAATTGTTCCGGCAATAATTAATCCATTTAAATACGAATCTAACCATATAAGTTATTTTCTCGGCAAAAATATAGTTCCAGAGAAAAATATAGCTATTTACGTGGACGCCAAGAGGCTGGTTTCAATTCCCCACCGAGGGGGAGTTATTTTTATGATACATTTTGAATTTAAGTAACTTTTGAACTAAAATAACTTATAACAACTAATAAATGGAAAGGTTAGTTTGACTTATATCGGACTGATATAATTATTTAAATGCAATCATAAAAAAAAAAATTAATAAATAAAATTAATAATAATAATAATAATTGAAGAACATTTGTGATAGTTACGTCCATATTACACAAGCAAAAAAAAAAAAAAAAAAAAAAAAAACGTGTGGTGTCGCGGGACACCCGGTAGGAACGAAGTTCCTTACATTTTTCATTAAATATAAATTATAAAATCACACTGCTAAGTACGTATACATTGCTAACTACTTATGCATGGCGGAGTTAGAAAAGAGACAAAATTAAAAGTGACGAACTGTTTGTATCAGAGTTAAGTCAAAATTAAAAGAAAATCAATATTTGTAAAATTAAAGCAAGCGTCTTACTATAAATATATATTGAATATAAGAAAAAAAGTTTATAATGAAAGAGTATGATTGTTAAAGGATTGAAATAGGGCTGTTTTCTACCTACCCGGCCAATTAAGTTAAAATATTATAAAATATATCT
The DNA here is from genome assembly GCA_951217055.1 of Gerris lacustris. NCBI lineage: Eukaryota > Metazoa > Arthropoda > Insecta > Hemiptera > Gerridae > Gerris > Gerris lacustris. The sequence continues at coordinate 15,991,441 of OX578284.1, forward strand.
CTTCCCTACTCTACAACTTCTTCTTGTATCAGGGTGAAATTTTACATGATTATATTTTATTTATTTACAAAACAAAGTGACATTTTTTACATATATAACAAAAATAATCAAAACAAGTCAAGTAACAGGCTTCCTTAATAAACCTTTTTCCCGTCTTTTGAAGCTTTCGTTTACGCGAGCGTTGCGCGTGAACGCTTGGGCGGATAACGTTGTCCAACGAACTTAGCCTGGGCATTGGTAAAATGAATATGTGTACCAAATTTCAACTGAATCGGTGATCTTTTACTCAAGTTATTGTCATCGGTAGATTTCGTGACGGATTTTGCGTGACGGTGATTTTGTGACGGCTATTTTGTGACGGTGATTTTGGTCGTTTTTTTCGGATTAACTCCCGGGCTCCAGAACGTGCCATAAGGAACTTCTTAATAATATTCCGATATTTTTTTCTTGGTGTAAAAGCCTCTTTAAGTATACTTTATACAGGTCCTCATTATCCTATTAACATTCGTCAATTACCTAAATAATCTTATCTTTTTACCTAGGCTGTCAGTCAATAGTGCTGCTAGTGAAAAAGTAGAAATTCATGGGGTTATTATTATTCATGATGTAGGCTATGCCCACACCACGAAAATATATCTTAAGACTTGTGGCTTTCGGTATCAGCAGAAAATATATGATATTCTTTTACTTGTTACGTTTCAGCATTGAACATAAGAGAACTATATTCAGTAAAAAGAAAAAAAAGTTTATAACGTTCTTCTATTTATACATATGGCATATTTTTAAATGGAAAAGTTAAAATTCAAAATAGTAAAGTTATTTTTATTTCTTTAAAAGAAAAGTGGAAACTTTTTAATCGGAAAAGGGTTAGTTTAAGCAAGAATCTACGTTAGAATGATGCTTTTAACCAAAGTAAATTTGATGAGAGAAAAGTCGTAAAGTTTTTTGTGACGAGGGCGCCTAAATGAAATTTCCTACTTTCAGTGGATCGGAAATAAGAACTGGGTGAAGGAAAAGTGTTAACGAGATTCAACCATGCCCGCACACACCCAAACTTAGTTACCGAGAAAAGTTATTTTAACCGAGGGTATCGCATCATTGCGGTAAAAAAACCACGCTCAAATCTAATTACTAACTGCGGGTCAATAGTCACATTCTACAGCCATGTTTGTTTTAGCTTTCAAAATGGAGTTATCATAACATGCCAGTCCTTTTTAAGCCTGTATAAATAATATAAGGAATATAAAAAATGTAGCTCATGTTGTTCGGCATTGCATCAAATCGCCATCTAGCGGATTTTTAATCCAACTTATTCACTTCGTAACCTATTGTGCCCCACCTTTTCCCTACCGGACTCAACGTATGCGAAACAACCTTACATCTCAAATCTCATGTAGTCTGAATTTCGAGTCAGTGAGACTAACATACTAATATTCGTACCGCGCCCTAGTTCTTTCTAATAGGGGAGTTTTGTCAGGATGATGCAATCAGGCAGGTGGTGTCAGTAATCCTTTATCAAAGATTAGCTATGGTGTTGATCTTCTATTGCTTTCAAGTTATTATTATTGCAGAATTGATCAATTTTGTTTAGGTAACAGCTAAACATATTCTGGTGTTACCTGATGTCTGGAGTTGAGCTATTGATCGGAACTAAGATTTTGATCGGTGTGTCGGAAGGTAATGTTTAAGGCCTTCGGTTCTTTTATTTATGAGTAAAACAGATTATATCTCGTGTTTTTTTGCAAGTTCTATTGCCATTTTTCCGTAGATGTACCTCTTAATTTAGACTGCATCTATGTCCTTGCTTTATTCTCTATCAAGTGTAGATCCTGCGACTTCCAAACTTCAGGTAGACATAAGACTAATAACTAGTAAAGACTGATTTTACGTTTGTGACCCATTTGATTCCCTTATTATTGGAGGTTTTATTTATCCAAGGAGTCTTTTATAGAATTTTCAGTACTTCTTTAGATTGTTACTCCCCTGTTCTTTTTTAGAAAATAAATGACATTGACTAAACAACTATTAAGACAAAGGGATGTTTAGTCCAATGTACTTTGAGAGAAAGGAATATCATATGCTATTAAATTACGGGGAGTAACAATCTAAAGAAGTGCCAAATTTTCTAGGTAGTCTATCATCCTCCACTATCAAAACTTGTTGAAGCTAACTAAGGATAGATTTAAGTAAATTATAAGAAAGAGAGAGTCTGGCGGATTCATAACGTATTTATCATATTTTTATTGAAGATGATTTTTTTAAATTTTATTTTCTAAGAATACAACTTGAAAACAGTCAAGAGGAAGGATATTATAAATACCTAAGCTTAAAGAAGGGACGCAATAAAGAAGTGTGCTTTATTTAGTGCTATAGCGTTAAAAAAAATTTATTACTTCCCAGTCCCCCACTTACTCCTGCACAATACTGATTTAGATGAGCCGGCTGCATTAGCTATTGTTACGATGGCTTTTGGAGTTTCATAAAATTTCCTGAAGAGGAAAATGTCACACCAAGATATAGTTAAACTTATTTACAACCTGCATCTCTTTAGACTTTAGAGTTGTAATAAATTTTATTCGTTTGACCAATTTATTCCACCCTGGTGAAAAATAATTATTTTTTGCTTTTTTTTTAACTCTAACTGTTAAACCATTATTGCAATTTAATGAATTCTTAAAATGGTTTAAATCGAAAGTAGAAGGTAATAAATAAAAATATATTTTAATAAAGATAAAAATTCCTCTGACCATTTATTAAAATAATATTTTTATTGTTTATCCACAAACCCAATTGTTACAGGGCTATGCTCCTATGAAACAATGATAAGCTTATATTATTATAAGCAAATTATATTCATATATCATCGCACATAAAAGAAAATTACAGATAAGCTTTGTAAAGGTTGCTTTTATTAAACTTATCTCCAACTGGAAATAGAAGTAGGTAATTAAATGCATAAAAGCACATTTAACAGATTAAGTGGCATCGTGAAAAGGGGCTGGGTAAAATCAATTCGAACAAGTTTCTGAGCTTAATTGGTAGTTATCGTATCTAAAGGTTTAAATATCCCTTGGTATTGAAATCGATTAATGTTTATAGGAAATAGGAAAACTATTGCGGAAACATCTGCACCTGACGCACAATCGAAAAGGTTTGCAGATCAAATGAAAATTACAAAGGATAAGAATTGACGGAAAATACAATATTATTTTCAATAGAATCCTAGAAATCGTTTTGTCTACCCGTTATCATAATTATCTAACTATTAAAATCAGTATCCTTTTACCCAAAATAATCATATAGAGTATAGAAATTTAATCTAATGCGATCTAGGAAGCGTAATTTATAGAATAATGGCAACTGCATGACTATCATAAATATCTGTACAAATACTGAATAATATTTGTGAGTAGATATAGAAAACGAATTAAAATGAACCCTAGTCGGCGAGATTATTAAGTCGATAATAATTATATTTAAGATATACATATTGCTGGCTACATTACCAACAAGGTTAAAGAGCAACAGACATGATAACAACCATAACAACCATAACCCCTCAGCAATGAACTATAAATAGGTAACTGCGTATGTAAAGTGGCGATTGTGCATGTAAATTGTAAGGTTTTATACAGCTGTTGAAGCGACACACTAACCCCATGTTACATATTACATATATGTAATGTCAGGCTAGGAGAGGCAGTATGCAAAAAAAAGGGTTTGTATAGGTTCTGAATACTTGCAGAGGTGACGTCATTATCCGTAATTTAATGATGCCAATTACTAAACAACAAAATTCGTGGTCTATTATCGTCAAGGTAAATCATGGGTCGTTATTTTATTTTTATTTTTATTATTTATTATGTATTTTGTCAGCGAAACTTATTCACACTAAGCTTCTGGTAACTGGAGCAAATGGACAACATTTTAAATCAACCCGATTTGAAATCACGCCAGCATATCTCGCTACAAATCAGTAGTTATTAAGCGATAAACATATTAATTTCACTCCATTTATTCCTGTCTTCGTCGAAAGATGTTCTAAAAGTATTATTTATGAAAACTATCAAGTTATTATTTTGGATATATATCCAAGAATATAAGTCCGAAGATGTAAACATGACCTGCTTTAACCTTCAATAGCTAGAGATTGCTAACAGAAAAGGTTTTTGTCGTGTGGATAACAGTGGTGATTTAAAACCAAAAAGACAGTTGTTATTAGACGAAAAATACTAAAAAATAAATAGTGATATTACCGGTCTGGGAACAAGTCTAAACAATAGATAAAACCATATTGATATTCGCTAAGAATTTCACAGAAACCAAGATTTCTGCCTGCACGTATTACGGTCCATTTCAGAGAAATAACATGTTTCTGTCGACCCATTCCCAAAAAGGATTAAATACTTTAAGACTATTTCTTGTTTTTTTCACTCACTCACACACAAATAAATATACTTATATATTTGTATCAGACATCTTACTGTCAAAATTGCTTTTCTCTTTGTAAGTTTATCGTCTGTCCTGATTGTGGAAGATCTAGACTTACATAAATAAATGAATATGATGAAGGTTTCTAAATTATGTAGGAGAAAAGCGCAATACACTTACGTTAAAATACGTTTAGTCCTTTCATCATCGGGACTGATGGTGGGCTTATAAAGGCCAAAAGCAGCTTTGATAGCTGTCAGTTTCTTTGCGGACTAAACTGAAATGAAATTAATCATGTGTTCAGTAGCTCAGTAGAAACAATTGAGCTTCTACAAGAAGTGTCACCAAGGTGACCAACATTTAAACAAATCTTAGGGTTTTATTTTAGTGTTTGATAGACAATGAGGAGAGGAGGAAGAGGAAGTAGAAAAGTTACCTGACTTGCTTTTGGCGGAGGCCTGGTCTCCGTCGAGAGTGTCTCGAAACCCGGTAACAGCGGTTTTATGCGGATCGGGACGAAGACGTCGCGAAGCACTTGTAGAGGCAGAGTATTGATAATCACAAGCCACGGAGAAAAAGAGTACATTTAGGCAAATTGTGAGAAAAAAACTCCGACGGTCGCGTACATGACAAAAGAAAAAAGGAGATAGATAGATAGGCAGTGGCGACAAGGACGAGGGAGGGGAGATGACACTCAAATTCGCAGGAAAAGAATCTGGGTATAAGAAAATTGCGGGAATGGGAGAGGGAGATGACGGGAAGTTCAAATTGAACCCTTAATACTTAATTGAATGATTGTCAAATTCAATCATTTTAAATTTTAGGCGGCTTTCACACCGAAGTAGCAAGTCGCAGGATGCATGCGTCCTGGTAACACTAGATTATCTAAGGAGTCGAGGTAATTGAACGAGAGCCTCCACACCGAAGAAACAAGGCGCCGGCTGGTTCTCGTGTCGCGCGTGCCACTTGCTTTCAGGATGCACGTCGCACTTGCATCTTCGGTGTGTAGGCTCGTTAAATTACCTCGAATCCTTATATAATCTAGTGTTACCAGGACGCATGCATCCTGCGACTTGCTACTTCGGTGTGAAAGCCACCTTAATAGTGCTTTGCTGAGATTTGAAGCTCACCCTTATTTACAAAAAATTAAATCAAGTAGAAATCTGAGAGTAATTCTTACCTTGATACCGTAATTAGATTCTTCGTAGATAACAGAAACATAGCTCCAATGAAGCTTCCTTACTATCTCAACCATGGCTTTAACCTGATGATGGTCTGAAGGAATGGTTCGTGTGAAGTATTCGAATCTCTGCTTATTGCTCAGCTCTGGGCTTGTTGACCAGTAAGACACCTGTAACATAAAAATAATATATTTCTTATTATAGTTATCCTTAGGGAATTATTAGAACTACTAATTCACTAATTAATATCAGTTATTTGGATTAATAATTCAAATTTTACATTCCCTTATAAAAAACCCCATTTACATAACCTTATTGAAAACTGGTCATAAAAGACAAACATCGTTTCCAATTAGCAGATTTGTTACTGTAAAACTAATATAAGAATTTCATAGTGTGCTTTTAGATCCTTCAAAACATGCAATACACGCTATAAACTTTTACACAAACTCTTACATAACACATCTAAATTTAACATACGAAACAAAATACTAATTTACAACACAATATTAAAACCAACATGGACATAAGGCATAGAACTTTGGGGTTGCACCAAGCCTTCTAATTTCTATCAAATCCAATCTCCAATCCAAGATCCTAAGAACAATAGCTGACGCCCCTATCTATGTTTCAAATTTCATCCTTCATAATGACCTCAAAGTACCCTTTCTCTGTGAATAGCCATTTCTAGATACAAATCCATCCACAATTCCCTTTCCGACCATTCCAATCCACTAGTCCACAGCCTGTTTTCCAGATCCATACCTGACAATCCTAATCCTCCAAGACACATTAAAGCCCTGGTGTGGCCACTATGCCTTCTCAGGGTGACCTCTCATATAACTAAATTATATTTATTTTAATTTAATTTACTTCTATCATCATTATATCTCACAATATAAATTTTGTATCAATCCAGTATGTACTATCATTGGATAGTTCCTTACGTCTTGCCATTCTCAAGTCATACACCTACTCTTATACACCTATCTTTATTGCTTATAACAATGTATTGTAGTTGCAATAATCAATTAACATTTTTGAAAAAAGAAAACATCCTTCGAATAAAAGCATTTAACAATTTTTGAAAATATTTATTAAAATGGATGTATAATAGTCTGTTTTGCATTTGATAGATTTTAGATTTGGAGCCTCGGTAAAATAGATCAGAGCCAATACTCAAATTTTAATTTCAAATCACAAAAAAGTATTTATTTTTACTACGTTTTTATTAGCTTGCTTTCTTGTTTGTTTGTTTGTTAGTCCAGTACAAATCTTGCAATCGATTTTTAACTAACTTCCCGAGTAGCTAGACATTTGAAACTTTTAGAACAGCTCAGAACACGATGACAATGCAATATTTTAAAACTTTTAGCCATCTTTCAGCAGAATTTAATTCGTTTTCAGCAAATTATGCTGTATGGAAAGTTAGTTCGGAAAAAAATCGCAAGTTATTTTATTTGTTTTGACATGTCCCATATTCACAATATTCATTTTGACGGCTTTCAAAATTTGTTATCCTTGAATGGCAGCGATAATGCAAAAGTAAACAAATAAATAAATTAATTGACGTGTGACAACCAGGTTTGTTTACACTTGTGTCCTAGGTACCGGTTTAATATTTCTGCATCTGTACTTCTTTACTTGTACACATTTTTCTTTTTCTTCTCTTACTGTCCCTACACGGGGGCATATCAATGGTTAAGATTCGGTGTTGGTGAGATCCGTTGTATAAAGATTTGTCCTTTTATAGGTTTAAGATCAGCTCTCTAGGTGGTTGTCAATTATCTGAATTAAATAAATTCGGAACTATTTTTTTTCACTAACATTATATTATAACAATAAAAATTATATTATCAACATTACATATGATTCAACAGAAAATTTAAAAACCTTGTATATAAAAAGTTCTTTTTATCTTGTAATTATTATAAAATTTATTTCAACCATATAAGTTGATGGAACTCTCTTTGGTTTTAGTTTAATGCTAGAACTTAAGAAATTTTACATTTGAGCACATAAAATACGTTTTGCTTATATTTAAAATAATCCTTTGGCTTTACAATTCTTCCTGCTTTTTCTGCATGACCACTGCTGGAAAACAAATGCCCGTAATAAAAACTTATTGATCCGAAAAAAATTAGAAATGGCTTTTATAAATTGAAACTGTGCTCAACATTTTCTTCTTTTTTTGTAGTTTCAAAATATCCCAGGATATTTTTTTTTCTTTCCATAAAGTACAAAATGTATGTTATGTGTAAAAAAAAAGAGAAAAAAAAAAAAAGGAATTTATTTGAAGTTGGCTTAGCAGCAACTAGGTTGTATTTTCACGGATGAAACATGAAATAGGATATTGGAATACCTCTGATGTGTAAAATAGCCTCCGGTTACTATATGAACATCAATTTGAATTCTCTTATAAGAGAACATCAAATATTTTTCCGGACTTGATAGCTAAAAGAGAAGGGAATAAAAACTATGGTATTGACCATACGTAAGCTTTACTCAATAAATATTTCATCTGTTAACACTGTTATTTATTGCTGCCGAGCTTACCAAAGGTAACGGAAGAATTATTGTGATCGTTCTGCTGAACGAATTTCCTTTTTGTCTCTGATTTCAAAATAACTGGACAGTAATCCCTTTCAGACATCTGTGAATATTTACGTGTCTGTCTGTCAGTTGGCCTAACACTCAATATTTTTAAGAACCACTGCAGCATACAAATTTGTGTGGTAGGTCATTATTTGGTCCATTGTTGGTCCCATATAAGTTTTAACCTTCTGCGGCTCTTCCGCATGCGCACAAATTTTTTTCATCTTCCACAACAAGTGCTCATCTGATTTTTAAGGAATTTAGATTATTTGTATAATGTACCCACATATACTCCCATAATAATTTCAACCTTTTGCTATATTGACACTTTAATTCAAATCAAAAGTGTTTGGATAGATTTTGTCCAATGTACAAGAGTTTGGGCAGATTTTGTCCAGTGTACAAGAGTTTGGACAGAATTTGTCCAGTGTACAAGAGTTTGGGCAGATTTTGCCCAAACTCTTGTACACTTGTATTGTTGTTGGAAAAATAGTCTGCCAATACTGTGGCACATAGCTTCTCGCGTCCTATCACCTACTTTACCTTTATTTTGTTTTTATGACCCATTATTGTCTCATTTCTTTGTTTCCCTTCTTTACTTCTAATTACAACTTTCAATTTTATTTTTCTTTTTACGTTAATAAAATTAGCAATTTATAAATAGTTAATGTGGACCGACGGATGGCATTAATATGGTACTATCTACAGGCTAATTTCGACAAACCTTTCTTAAAAATTGGATGAATACTTTTGAAGATAAATGTAGGTGTTAAATATAATAACGCATGCGAGAGAGAAAACAATAACCGCAGAATGTTTAAAATTATATGGGAGCAATGGTTTTTATGAATCTTAATGGCTTAATCACAGAGCAAAATCAGACGAGGTAATATATTCGAAATATGACAGATCGAAACATAGACCACCTAACCCCCCCCCCCCCCCCCCCATTTTAAGCCGAAATGAATTTCGTCTTATTGTCATTTTTCTGAACCATTTATAATTCCCACATAAGAGAGTGAAAATAGGGTATACGAAGAATTGACGGTGCTGAAATTTCTATTATAAACCTTTCAAGAAATGTAAAAGCTCATAGCTTACCAACCGCCGCCGGCTGCCAAGGTATTCTTACTTATATCGTACATATGTGCTATCTTCAATAAAGAAATGGTATTTCTTTATTTTCATCTCTTATAAAAATGATAATGCATAAAAGAGTGAAGTTTTATACAATATAAATATAATATTAAATGTATTACAATAGTATAAACACTAGTAGTAGTTTTTTTTCCGAGGGACTTTTTTTTTAAAAAAAATCCACATCCAAGGAGCAAACCCGGTTTAATAATCCATTCTATATTACTATATCCTGTCAAAAGATGACAGGATTGTTTTTAGAGCGAGAGCAGCGATCTGGTAAGATGCTGAAATGGTTCCCGGTTCATCATTTTAGATTGTCGCATACCTGAAGCAGTGTTCCATATTATTTTCATATCTAGCCTCATAAATGTCCTTATGGAATGTTTCACTCCACAACGTGGCACGCCAACAACTGATTCTGTTGTAATTGGGGTCGAATTGGAACCAGTTTTAGCTAACTGGTCAACAATCTCATTCCCCTCAATGCCACAATGTCCAAGAACCCATATCAGTTGTACCTTGTTAAGTTGTCCAAGAGTGTTAAGATAGCTTTTGCACTCATCGACCAGCTTAAATGTATACCTTGGTGCAACCAGTGCTTTGATCGCTGCCTGGCTGTCAGAGTAGATTCTGATTTGTCTGTTAAAGATTTTTTTATCCAGCATTTTTTATCTAGTTGTAGTAGTACAGCACATAGAATGTACAGTAGTACATCATATACGAACATAATATTATAATCTATGTATATTATTAGAAAGACTGCACTATACAAAATGAGACACTCGCACTAAGACCAAGATCCCTCGACTGTTGCCCTGACCGGTCCAGCATGCTCGATACACCACACGAGCGGATTCAGACGGCTGATTTGATTAACTAGATCCGACCGACGGAACCTGCATGTTAGTGGGGAATGACAGACTTGAGATCGGGCGAATAGGTCCGTCAATCTATTCGCCGAGCTGATCCACGGATATGGTGTGTCGTATTTTAACTACTAATCCGATTTCTATGAGATTTTGATGGTCTCACTAATGATCCAAATTAAACCTTTTGCGAATGCGTACTAATGAAACTAACTATATTTTGAAATCTAACTCATTCGATGATTCAATTTACGCAAGGAAGCAAAGTCAGTGTCACGCTAATAGGAAAACGCTTTTTGTTTTTAAAACAAAATCATGGTAATTGTTTTAAGAAATAAATCGGTTGTCTCGAATACAGAATGCACTAATGAGATGAAGGGTCCGAATTCCTATGGACTGGGAGTTGCCAGTCGGGACAATTTAGAGCAGCGTACTGGATACAGAAGGAATTACACTGGAAACCAGCCTGACAAGTTGATCTGCCAATTCATTTCCTTTTATCCCACAATTCCCTAGAACCCATAATAGTTGGGAAGATCTTTGTTCTTTTAGTTAATGAAACATTCTGTTCAGCGTAAAAATAATCATTTTCAATCATCATTATTAAAAAGAATAGTAAATCCTTTGCTATTTAACTGTTAGAACCGGAAAGTTCACAGATGGCCAGGAACTTAAGTGGTCAATTCAGGTCAGCAACAAACATTAGCTACTGCAGTTTTGGACAATTTCTTTCGTTTCCATGAGTTTTCAAAGCCGTTTTGAAAAATGTTTTAGTTTCAAGCCAAAAGTGTTTCCATGAGGAGTTTCCAAAACAGTTTTTACAACAATTTTGAAAACTATAAACTCCCTAACTAGTTATAGTCAAGTGAGGTTATAATAATCTCTGTTATCATGCCTATTGCACATGTCTTAATTCTGTTTTCAATTTAATACCCGTTTCCATGCTATTCTTTCAAAACAGTTTCAAGACAAAACCAAAAATTTTCCGTTGTGGCCTTATTTTTAATTAGTTGTTCTAATCTCTTATAAATAATGACTTTGTGCTGTTGTGAACGCAAAACGTTTTGAAATCACCGTTTCCATGGGGTTTTGAATACCAAAATCGTTTTCAAAACGGTATTAAAAACTCATGGAAACGTTGTAGATGTTAATGATGCACTATATATTGTATTAATCATGAGTTAGTTACATAAAATATCGTATATATACAGCAAATTTTCTTATATAGAGTTCAGATGAATAGTTAGCCGCGATAAAAAATCAGTGAATCTATACTTAAATATTAGTTAGATATTATTTTTTACTTTAAATCAAATTATAATTATCATTAACTACGGAAGACATACAGAGAAAAATAGACCCCAGCATCGGGACTTAAACCACGGGCCTCCTATATATCCGTTACAGGCGCTCTTACCAACTGAGCTATACTGGAAAATGATTTTTCTCTGTCGTTACCGATACAAATTCCCGAATCCAAGATTTCACAATCTTATTCTACAAGTGTACGAATACTACCTAAAACTTAAAAATTTGAATTTCTAATTGATTGTACTACGTTCAGGTACTTGAGTACTTTATAATTATAAGCGTTAATTCTCGGTCAAGTTCTATTGCCATGAATATTTGGCTTTAGACTTGTAGAATATGATTGAAAGCTTGGATTGGGGAATTTGTATCGGTAACGACAGAGAAAAATTATTCTCCAGTATAGCTCAGTTGGTAAGAGCGCCTGTAACGGATATATAGGAGGACCGTGGTTCAAGTCCCGGTACTGGGGGTCTATTTTTCTCTGTATGTCTCCCGTAGTTAATGATAATTATAATTTGATTTAAAGTAAAATTTAATCTTTCCCTAGTATGAATTGAATACTACCTTAAACTTAAAAATTTGAGTTAGATATTATGTAAGGCAATGTTCCCGGATACTAAATATGCAAAGATTATGGTGGTTAAAAATATAATTGAAAAATTTCCGGATACTATTATATAATATGTTCATAATCCAATATCTACCGTTTATTTGATCTTAAATTAAAATCTGTAAGAGTTGGTAAATTGTACTACAGTTATTGATACTGCCCTCACAAGTGTCTCCTAACCAGTGTTTGAAATTACCATTAATATACTTAAATCTTCTTATTGGTAAAAGAAAATCCAAAAACCTTGGCCAAAAATATAAAACCAACTGAGTAAAAATAAATAAGTAAAATAAAGAAAATATAAAGGAACAGAAGTGGAAAGTTCGATCTGAGATATGTGTCGGTATCTGGTTATGACGTAAAGAAAATGGAAAAATTTCCGGACCGAGAAGAAAAAGTAGGAAGACGGAAAATGACAAATGGACAACCCTGATAACGTACAGTGATAAAATATAGAAACTAAACGAAAAACTACATTAACACACCAGAGAAATAAAATGTAATTATCAGGTCAAGTGTGTGCTAGTCAGCACACAGCGAGGGTCCGTAGGCTACCACACTGTATAGTTTAAAGAAGTACCCTATTGATGGTGTTTTTTTAAAATGCTAAAAAGCTTACTTTGAACCATTCTAAGGGCCTGATATTCTCAAAACACACTCTGATAAAGTATTTTTTTGCCACTGAACCGGACTTCAACCATATAAATACATCGAAAAGACCAGAATTATAAAAAAAAGTATTTTGTCAATAAAAAATAAAATAATTTTTTTTTCGAAATTTCCAAAAAGTGGCATCTTTACTTTTATACGAAGAATGATCAAGAATTATTTCAGATTTTTTGCACTTCACATAAGCGAGATAGAGGGGGGGGGGAACACGTTTCACACCCACTTGAAACTTTCCTACGCTCGCCCTATCAAAGTTATAATCAAAGAATTATATATTTTTGTAATCAGCTCGAAGTACCCTTTCATATGATACCCCTCACGGTGTCGAAAAAAAATAAAAAAAATTTAACCCTTAAGTATTTTTAAAATATGTGGGTAGGTACAAGACACATACATGCCAAATTTCAAAGTGATCGGACGAAAGGTGTAGCCGTGAGAGCATGCGACAGGACGGACGGACAGACGCACGCAGGAAAATATAAGGGTCCTTGGTTTTGCCTACGGACCCTAATAAAAATAGACCAACTATAAAGTACATTCATTATTGGTAAAATCGCAAATATGCGTTAAACTCTAAGCATTTTTCAAATTTTTTTAATTTTCCTCCGGTTTTTTTTTTTTTTTAACTGTTAAAAATGTTGATTTTCGACATGAATAAAAGTATCAATTTAGCAACATTTATTAAAGAGCGCGACGGTTGAAATTAATCTGGGGCTATTTACAGGCTACTTTTGACAAACCATCCAAATTTCATAAAAAATCATATGAGTACCTCTGAAGGTGTAAATAAATGTATGCTTGGGCGCATGTGGAAGAGATACATATGGGTGCAAAAGGTTGAAACTTATATGGGACCTACAATAGGCAAATTATGACCTACCATCAGAATTTCAATAAATTCAGATGAGTAGTTTTTAAGATATGTTGGTTCGCAAAAATTGAGTGACAGACAGACACGGAGCAAAAAATGTTCCCTGATGTCTTAAACGGATTTCTGTCTTGGAATTTTTAAAATTGGAGACAAAAAAAAAAATCGATTTTCAGAAAGATCACATAGCTTCCGTTACCTTTGGTAAGCTCGGAAGCAAAACAATGTCAACTCAATATTAAAAACAATTCTTGCATAAGAGTCTGCAAGACTGAGACTGTGAGACATTTTCATGTAACGCTTTTTGGTAACGCTTGTGTAAAGCTTTTTAGTGTCGTTTTTTGGTAATGCTTTTTACTGTCGTTTTTTTGTAACGCTTGTGTTTATGTAGCACAGCCAAGACATGAAAATGTAAAAAAAAGAGAGTTGTTTCATTGTTTTTATTTTCTCATATACGTATTTTTGAAAAGAGAAGGTATTGTGATGGCTCGAAAATTCGATTTTGAGATTTTAATGGAATTAAACATTTTTAGTTCCTCTGAGTTAAAAATGAGTGTTTTTTAAGTAGAGAGTCTCATTATTCTATCTGTTTTCTTCAGCCTGTGCAGAATGTACTAACTAGTTAGTGAAATTTTGATCAAATTTGGTATAATTGCTCAAAAAGTCTTACCGGTGAAATCAAAACAATAATTGGATCTCTTAATTTGGAGACGCTTTTATAAATTATAGGCCACATCATTAGTGCCAAACCTGTGCCTATGAGGAAAGAAATAACATCCACAGTATAAAGAAAGGAGGTTCAAGTTACACATGTCCAACCTTCCATGATAAAGCAGAGCCCACGTGTCCACGCTATGTGTTAGCCAATAAATTAACATTAATTGATATGCAAATAAACCAACCAGATGATTTCCCGGAATGATAAAATTTTCTCCAGAAATAGAACATCAATTATGTAACCAATTCGCATCTGAATCATTGGCCAAAAAGCTCCATGAATTTTCAAATTATCAGATGCAATATTAAGGAGGAAGCATTAGCTGGTTTGTTATTCCCTTTGAAATTTCCCTTCTTTGTTTTTATGAAAAGGAATTTATAATGGTTTCAGATTGAAACTTAAATGCTACTTCTAAAGTGGTAGACAAAGTAGAGCCCTTTTTTTCATAAAATATTATCTTTTTTGCTAAATGAATAAATTATTTAGCTAATCATTCTTGGTATTTTTTTATTTTTTCTCCCATTTACTGAACATTATCGTTGATTAATGAAGTAAATACGAATTTAATGACAAACATTGCATAAACACTCAACTGAATAAATTATTTAGCGAATCATTATTGGTGTCATTTTTCTCAAATTTGCTAAAAATTATCGTAGATTGATGAAGTAAAAAGAAATTTAATGACAAACGTTGCATAAACACTACTGAATAAATGATTTGGCGAATCATTATTGGTGTTATTTCTTTTCAAATTTGCTAAACATTATCGTTGATTAATGAAGTAAAAACGAAAGTTAATGATAAACATTGCATAAACACTCAACATTCGCAAAAAGAGACGTAGGATTTATATTTGAGCAAATAATTTTGTATTTAATGCACGACTATGCTACCAGCTACTTCGTCCATATATTTTTAGAATTAAATTTCAAATAATTACTATCTATAATTTAACGTGATTAAACTTATTTAGTAAATCGTTTATATATATCTAACAACTTTCTTTTTTTTTTTTAATACTTAAAAATTAAAATCTTGTTCATATAATTTTTTCTCCCTTTTGTAGATAAAATCTTGTATCTCTGGAGTAAAAATCAATTGAACCCGAGGGATAATTATCTTCCTCGGCTCCGCCTCAGGAGTAAACATTATAGTTCCCTCGGCTTGGCCTCTGAAACCAACTTCATCGCTCACGGTACTATGACTTAATTTACTCCTTTGATGCGCAAATAACTATTATTAAGTGTATTTAATTAAAAAGTGCTCTGCCAATTAGTGTGGCGCATAGCTTCCTCTTTCCTCTCTCGCGTTCTATTTTGTATATTTTAATGATTTTATACCATTCAACCTATTATTATCTTTTTTTTACATTTTTCCCTGTTTTTTAAAACTGTCAAAATTGTTTTGATTTTTTACATTATTAAAGTATTAGTTTAGAAAAATTTAAGGAACGTTTGAAATTAATCTGGAGCCATCTGCTGACTACATTCGACAAACCATCCAAATTTCAACAAAAATAGATTAGTACTTTTGAAGATATAGGTATAAATAAATATATGTTTGTGAGCATGTTGAAGAGAAACAAATGGGCGCAGAAGTTTGAAACTTATATGGGACCAACAATGGGCTAATATATCATCAAAATTTCAATAAAATCAGATGGGTAGTTTTTAAGATATGTTTGTTCGCAAAAATTGAGTGACAGCCCGACAGACAGACACGGAACCAAAAATGTTCCCTGATGTCTGAAACGGATTTCAGTCCTGGAATTTTTGAAATCGGAAACCTAAAAAATGTTCGTTCTTCGAAACAATCGCACAGCTTCCCTTACTTTTGGTAAGCTTGGAAGCAAAAAAAATCTTTAATATTACAGTCTAAATAGAAATATAATAAAATATATTAAGCAGTAAAACACCCTTTACAAATAATAAGTCCAAAAAAGTTATTTCCGTGCAAAAACGAAAAATAGAGCATTGGTGACGTAACTCGATTTTGACTTCGTTTTGAAATATAAACACATAACCTAAAGGATATATCAAATACAATTTTGAGCCATAATATATCACACTCAAAATATCATTTTTCTTGTTATATCACAACAAACAAAGTTGCAGACTCACGTTGACAGGTTGCGCGCGCATGTTATAACAAATTTTAATATAATTAAATGAAAAGGGAGGTTTCAAAGTGACAGGATCAACCCCCAGGTGTGTAGACCCTGGTTTTGACATGCTTGTAGGCCCTGCCTGCATCAGATGACAACTGCGGTGTCAGATATTATAAGGAAGGGGGAGGGCAAACTGAAGTTACTTCATTAATCTTAAATAAATAAAATAATAAATAAGTATTTACGAGTATAACAGTGTTATTTTTGTGTGTCTATACAAAATAAATATACATAAATAAAGTTATACAAAAGAATTAATATCTTGTTAGAATACATAACTATTAACAATTGCTAATAAATAGTTTAATTACTTTTATGTGATTGTTGCTATTATTATTAAAACAAGAAGATACTAATATACATTTTTAAAAGAGCATATTTTGCTTCCGAGCTTACCGAAGGTAACGGAAGCATTGTGTTCACTTTTGAGAACGAAAAACTTTTATGCCTCCGATTTTAAAAATTCCAAGACAGAAATCCGTTTCAGACATCAGGGAACATTTTTGGACTCGTGTCTGTCTGTCTGTCTGTCTGTCGGTCTGTGTGTCCGCGAATTATGAAACGTGCGACGATAATTTGAGTAAATGTCAACCGATTTTGATTAAATTTGGTAGATATGTTCATTTTACCAATGCCCAGGACGAGTTCGTTGGACAACGCTATCCGTCCAAGCGTTCACGGGCAATGCTCGCGTAAACGTGAACTTCAAATTTAAAATTGAAATTTTAGGTCGGGAAAAAAATCAAACTTCTTTATTCAATGAGACAAACATTTTTTTCAAATACAATTTTTCAGTAAAACCAACAGCGACACCGCTATGAAGTGTTAAATATCGCTAAAACTATTAATAGTTTTTACACAATAAACATTATAACAATAAAGTGCATGATAGGATGCGAGGAAGCTATGTGCCACACTAATTGGCAGTCTATTTACCTCTGTTTTCGGTTTTTTGTGCAATTTAATACCGTGTTTGCTGTTGTGTTTTGCCTTTGCCGGCCAAGCAAGTATGGCGGTATGAGAGCACGCTCGTCTCTGATAAGCCCTATATCTGATCTTCTTGATCTGGTATAGGTCCAGCGTTGGGTAGGCATCGTCGGGCCCCTGATGAGTCGGTCGCGACGAAACGATGCAGGACATGGTGTCGTGCCGAGCCAACATCTTTGTGACTTAATGTCTGTTGGAAAAATTCCTATGTGCCACGCAAGCGTGACACATAGGAATTGTTAATTTACATGCTTTTACCTATTTTTCGAATAAATATAGTGACAGTCAGAGTTCGGCACGACCCTAAAGTTTAGAATTTTCTCTCCTAACACGACACTAAGTACTTCTTAATCGAGTTTTAATGGGCTGTTTAGTAACAAACTTTTACTTAAACAAATATAATATATTCTATGTATCTAATGTACTTGAATTTATTATATATTGTTACTAATGATATTATCATTTTAATCTAACGAAAAAAAATTAATGTTACTTTAAACAAATTCAGCAAATACAAACTGCATATCTGGGTTTGCCATTACATTATGAATTATGATACATATATATAACGCTACATATTAGCATATAATGCATAGTTTAAATAAAAATAAGATAAGAAAGTTTATAAAAGTTATTTTACAAGAGTTTGGAGTGTGGAAGTACCAACAATATAAAAGTAATGCAGTTAAAAAATCATTTGCTTGTACAATATAAATATAGAATACTTATACTTCTTTACTTTATCAAGATATAAAATATTTCACCAAAAAGTGTGGCACATAGATGCCTCGCGTCCTATCGTGTATAATTGAATGATGTCATAATTTTACAGCCCATTATTTATTTATTTTATTTACCCCCCCCCTAATTTTTCAAATCAGTCAAAATTGTTTTGTTTTTTCCATCAATAATACTATCAATTTAGCAAAATGTAAAGATCGCAGGCGGTTGAAATTATTAAGTGACGATCAGTGATCTACTTTCAACACACGATCTAAATGTCGTTTATATCAAAGAGTACTTTTAAAATTAATGTATGTTTGAATGCATGTGGAAAAGAAACCAAAGGGCGCAAAATGTCCCAACTTAAAAATAATCGATAATGGGCTAATTGTAAACTACCATCCAAATTATATTAAAATCAGACGAGTAGATTTTAAAATATGATGGTTTTCAAAAATTTGGACAGACCTACAGACAACTTAAATAATTATAATAATAAAACAAATTTTATTATTTTACAGTCATTATTTAAAAAAAATCACTAAAAATGAGATAAAAAACCGCTGTTAATAAAAAAAAAAAAATGGCAACCTTTGTTTTGTTTTCTTGATGACTCAAACATTCGTATTTTTACAACTTTACTTTTTTTAAATCTTTTATACTAATTGAAGCGAGCGTAGCGAGCTTCCTACATTCAACGAAATATGCTCCGTGTCTGTCTGTCTGTCTGTCTGTCTGTCTGTCTGTCTGTCTGTCTGTCTGTCAGTAACGTTCACGCGTGTGACGATAACTTGAGTAAAAGTTGACCGATTTAGTTGAAATTTAGTATACATGATCCTCTTACTAATACTCAGGCTAAGTTCGTTGGACAGCGTGATCCGTCCAAGAGTTCGCGCGCAACGCTCGCGTAAACGAGAGGTTCAAAAATTAAATTGGAATTTCAGGACGGGAAAAGATTCTATCATCATCTATTCGATGAGACGAACATTTTTTTCAAATAACATTTTTTAGTAAAACCAACAGCGACACCGCTATGAATTAATAAAGATCGCTAAAACTATTAAAGCGGGCCTAAACGTTTAAAATAGAGAAAACAACCTTTTTACCGATATCTTACGTTCTAACGTAACGATTTTAATAAAACTTCATAGACACCATCTGATGCACAATTGAAACAGGCATGCAAAATTTCAATTTGATACATGCAGTAGTTTGTTTGTAGCAAAGAGATACAAATTATAAATATTGAAATAGAGATGTATGGTTAGTGGAATAGTAAGAATGCGGGGTGGTTCCCTTACTACTAGCCGCTGCACTACTACCAGACCCATTATCTATCAACTCATCATGATTCACAATAACCTTTTTTTTCAATATTCAATACATATTTATTACTATACGCTCGCTTCAATGATAGAGCCACGCGATGCCTAGTATATATATAAAAAGAAAGGTTGGTTTTAATAAAAGGGAATATAATATTAAGTGCAATTTTTCTGCCGTTTGTAGATAAAATATTAAAATATTGTATGTAACTATGCAGCAAAGAAAACATTCCTGTCTCGTTTAACCCTGCATTTCTAACACTACGTCTCTGAGGCGTACATGCTGACTTTAGTTGATAGCTCTCGGTGCGCAAGCGTGCCAGCCATTAGTCCTTCTAGGTATGCTATCTCTGCTTAATTAATCTTCAGATCGCGTCAAAGTCGAGTCTTTGCTGTGCTTTTATATATTAGTAATTTACCACTTATTTTAGTCTACTGTACCTCAGGGACCCCTATCGAGCCTAACCTTATCGAGCTTGTTGCCTTTAATTGGCTTTTTTTGTTTTTAAAATTTGATTATTAAATATTATATTGCAATATTTATGAAAATTCATTAGATTATTATAACATAATTTCAGATTTAAATGCAGCAGGTGCTAGTGAGGAAAAATGTATATTTTGACCTGCTCTTTTCAGGTTAAAGGGCCAGTTTGATAATAATTTTCTCCCTAAAGAGCACCTTTTAACCATTTTATTAGACAAAGAAATGTTTCAAGTTCATGATTTTATCAGCATTTAAATCTTAAACGTGTATAAGTTGGTCTAATTTTAATTTACGTCTGAGAGGCGTAGTGTTAGAAATAATGGACTATTAGACAGTGATAGTAAGGCAGGGTTAAAGATTACCTGCTTCGGTTACATCATAGCAGATAATTAACATTTTCCTGCCTCGGCTTCGCCTCATTAGTAAACGTGTATTTTTCCTGACTCGGCTTCGCCTCTGCAGTAAATCTGTTTAGCCTATCCTCGCCTTCAGCTGGGAATTAAAACTTATAAACTTGTCAGCAAAATTCCATTTTGCTGCCTAGTTACATAAATAACTATTATTAAATGTAAACAAACACGCAAATAGTGCGATAAGGTGATGAAATCTTCTTTATTTCCGCACCAAGGCGCAATGAATACAACAATGAAAATAACTTTCTACGCATCTAAACAGAGATTAAATGTTTATATTTCGTATCAATCGTAGATAAAAAATATTTAACTTTTTAGAACGATTTAAATGCTTTCATCAACTTGAGTATGCTTGAAAGAAATAAATTATCTAGGAATAATTGGGACATGATAAGAGTAAGACGATGTCATTTTGTTTAAACGTAAAATGTTAAGATATTCCTTCAAGTGACCAAAAGTTCTTGTTATGCGTATAAGGTATTCCGATATCTTTATTTTATTTTCTAATTAAGGTTGAGTACCAATTTTTAAAGTTTACTCTTTCAGATTTATCTACTTTGAATAAGTAATCTTAGTCCACAGGCCACCATAAGAAGTGAGTCGCTGATTGATAAAGTTTTCTTACCTTATGGAATCGCTTATTTATGCCTTGTCCACCGATGAATTGGGTATATGGCAACTGGGCGCTGGGCCATTTCTTTTTTGTTGACATACCAAACTTGCCCTTCTGCGGGAACATTGAAAAGAGATAGATAAAGTTTTGATTTTCACAGGTTCGTTTAATTAAATTATTTAAAAAACAATGGTACACGTGGCCACCGATAAGAGTGGGCCGTTAGGGGTGTCCACCGCCCCAAACATATCGCTTTGCGGGGACGTTGAAAAGAAAACGGCCCACTCTTATCGGTGGCCACCTTTACCACTGTTTTTTAAATAATTTAATTAAACGATCCTGTGAAAATCAAAACTTTATCTATCTCTTTTCAATGTTCCCGCAGAAGGGCAAGTTTGGCATGTCAACAAAAAAGAAATAGCCCAGCGCCAAGTTGCCATATACCCAATTCATCGGTGGACAAGGCATAAATAAGCGATTCCATAAGGTAAGAAAACTTTATCAATCAGCGACTCACTTCTTATGGTGGCCTGTGGACTATCTCTTTATAAGTCAACAATAAAACTTTTAAACGAAATTAGGATTTTTTTTTTTTTTTTTTTTTTTTTTTTTTTTTTTTTTTTTTTTTATAAAAGGTTAAAAAACTGTTGTAATTGTTGTTAACACTATCGCAGTGGGGAAAGATTTTAGAAAACTTAACCCTTGTGTCAGAGGATTTTTGGTTTTCTTTGAATCACAAATAGGGTCGGTTTAGGGTTTTCCTATAAGGACGAAAGGTCTCATTCATTTATAAATCTAAAATAGGGTCTAAGGACCCTATTTGTATTTCATTTTAGGTTTTAGAATGGGACAAGGGATGGTTTATTTAGTGGTTTGCATTCAAAGAATAAAAGTGGAACAAGTAAATCAGTCGTTTAATTCTGAAATGCGTAAAAGTCTGGCATGAGGGAAAGGATTAGACCTTTTTCGTTATTCCTTGAGCCCTTCACCCTTAAAGTAAGCCCAACACATAAAAACGCCGTTTTTTTTTAGCCTAGTAGGCTTTTTACCTTTAAGTGACATTTTATTTATTCGACTTAATTGGTTGTTCTATATTTAAACATACATGTTCCCAATTAATTTGTTTAAAATATATCAATTCAAAATACCTATATTTAAATATTAGGGGTGCTCAAGATCTTAAATTTAACGTGCTAAGCTGTGTTGTCAGTTGGTTAAATTATCCTCCATTTTTAACAAATAACAAGTTATACCCCTTTAACATTTAACCCAGCTTTGAGTGAGTTAAATAAAGTTTGACAGATGTTAAATCGGGTTGAGATCATGGAGGTAAGAAAATAGATAAGATAAATATATTTCCGCACCAAGGCTCTCAGTTAAGTTGGTTAAATTATCCTCCATTTTAAACAGATAACAATTTATATCCCTTTTACATTTAGCCCAGCTTTGAGTGAGTTAAATAAAGTTTGACTGATGTTAAATCGGGTTGAGATCATTGAGGTAAGAAAATAGATAAGATAAATATATTTCTTCCTCCATGATTGAGATTGCGGGAAGCTTTTTTGGTATTTTCAAATAAAAATAAAACTGTGCCCTACTTAGTTTATTCTCAATGGAATAAAATATCTATCTATCAAATAATTATAATACATTTTATTTTTAAATAAAAATATTGGGATTCTTAAAAAGAAAGGATATGTTACTTATCATATGTTAGGTAGGTAAAGCCTGGTTTACACGATCCAAGTTACTTAGATCAAATCCACTTGGTTCAAGTGTTTGTGGAACTTTGAAGTAAGGTTTACACGATCCAAGTGTACTTGGTCCAAGTATAGTGGATCTTGGATACACTATAAAGTAGAGGTTAAGATAGATTATGTAAAATGTTTTTCCCTCTAGAACTTCCCAGTTTAGTTGTACTTACTAAGTTTTAAAAAGGTGGTGATATATATAAATGTATAACCATCACAAAAACCCCGCACAACCTCACGTGTTAGTAATTTTTTGACAGCTCGTTCTCATAATTTGTCAGGTGAGCGCCATTTTTGTTTTTCTCGAAATCTAATTTGATGGAGCCCATCCAACTCAACTTGGGTGTCCAAGTTGACTTTGATACCCTGTTTACACAATCCAAATAGCGTCGAATTAGATTCAAAGCTGACTTGGTCCAAGTATACTTTGACCATGTAAACCCGGCTAAAATCAAATCTGAAAACATTCAAATGGTGCGTGTGCCAGCCACTGAAAGCGCTACCTGTTTAAGATTGAACTAACAACTCGTCTTCTAGTCAAGGCCCTCACAGTCTTTAATTAATAACATTTAACTCGTCAATACCCCTCATATATTTTTTAAAAAAATAGCACGATAATTTAGAGACCAGTATTCGAATCTCAATTATTGCAATTACTTTGTGTGTGTGGATTTGAATGTTTTACTAACTGTCTACCTGTTTTACTTTACAATAATCCGAAAAAGTTAAATAGTTTATTACTTAAACATAAATAAAATACACTGCCAATTAGTGTGGCACATAGCTTCCTCGCATCCTATCATACATATTGTTATAATGTTTATTGTGTAAAAACTACTAATAGTTTTAGCGATCTTTAACACTGCATAGCGGTGTCGCTATTGGATTTACTGAAAAATTGTATTTGAAAAAAATGCTTGTCTCATTGAATAGATGAAGTTAGATTTTTTCCCCGACCTAAAATTCCAATTTTAAATTTGAAGATCACGTTTACGCGAGAGTTGCTCGTGAACGGTTGGATGGATAATGTTGTCCAACGAACTCGTCCTGGGCATTGGTAAAATGAACATGTCTATCAAATTTAATCAAAATCGGTTGACATTTACTCAAGTTATCGTCGCACGTTTCAAAATTCGCGGACACACAGACCGACAGACAGACAGACAGACATACAGACAGACAGACAGACACGAGACCAAAAATGTTCTCTGATGTCTGAAACGGATTTCTGTCTTGGAATTTTTAAAATCGGAGGCAGAAAAGTTTTTCGTTCTCAAAAGTGAAGACAATGCTTCCGTTACCTTCGGTAAGCTCGGAAGCAAAATAATTATGCTAAAGTGGCTCATATATAGGAGAGTAGTTAGGTTTTTTATCACGAAGATGAACAGCATCGTGCATAGTCTGAAGTAGAAGGAGATGGTAGTCTTGTGAAAATTTTAAGTAAATAAGATAAAAATAAGGGTAACAATGGCAATAAGTAAGGGTGATGTGGCTATGAACCACACTAATAAATAAAGTGTCCAGCAAAAGATGATGTTTGAAGGTGCTGTGGATCTAAGGGACATTTTTCGAGGGTTTTTGTAACGCAAAAGAGAAGGTTGTTAGCTCCGCAGTGACTTCTGATACAAAATGCATCGCGGAAAGGAGAAAGGCAGAAGAACATGGTGAAGAAATTGTTAAAATGAAGAAAAATTGAGAGATAATTTTACCTTTACTGTTCTATAATGAAGTGGAACAACACAAATTTTAACGTAATTTGATGTCGAGAGACAATTTGTGTAATTCCTTTAGGATGAACTCCATAGATTATCCCATATCTAACATTTAATGAAAGTTTAAAAAACAGTCTACCAATTTGAGTGACATATAACCTCGCATCCTGGAATGGTCCAAAGATATTTGTATCTGTTTCGATTTATTTATATCCAATAACACATTTGCGCAGACACTTAAAATTTATATGGGGGTCAATGGACTAATCATGACATACCCTTAAAATTTCATCTTTAGAGTCTTTAAAATATGGTGGTTCACAAAAATGTTTAATGTCATTTCTGCTCAGAAATTTTTTAGACATAAAAAAAAACGTTCTTCCAGTTGATCACAATGCTTTTGTTACCTTCATTAAGTTCAAGGCATAAAGACATGGATAAAAGTTTATAAGTAAAGAAAAGGATAAAATTTAATGTAAAAAAGTAAAAATCTTCCAAAGAAATAAGATAAAAAACTAGACGAAGAAAAGTGGGTTTGGAAAAATCAAATGGAAAAATGCTGAAAAATAACTTTCAAATGGAATAAAGAACTTTAAGTTGAAGATACCTTTGAGATAACTTGGTGACTTTTCAACAAAACTACTAAAACATTCCCAAGAGAAAATATGAAAATTCTTTGTAGATCTAGTATTTTTTATTATTTTTAAATAAAAACTTTATAGCAGTTGTTAAAAACTATGAATATTTATCTTAGTAAACATAATCTATACACACATAAAAATATTAATGAGTATTTTTTTATTTGTTTTTATTCAAATCTAGTTTTATTTCGAGCTTGATGAAATTTTGCACACGTGACCTTCAAAGCAAGAGGAAGGTCACTGTCTATATTATATTTCGAAGTACCATCCCTACCCCCGGATAACGCCTTGTACTCCAAGATAGTAAAAATATAAAATTAAATTTGGAGAATATGCTTTTTAGTATAGCTCTGGTTTCCTAGGAGAGTGGTGCCATTATATAGCTGCCGTATATAACCTAGAGGTCGTGACGTCACAAACGCCGACAGTATAAACTAAATAACGGTGGTTGTATTTGGAGCATTGACAGTGACAACGTCAACGAAAAAAGTCAAATAGCGGTGAAATAGTTTTTTTTTTGTAGTGTTGAACATTTAATGCAATAAAATGAGTACAAGCGATGTAAACTAGGGAAGAAGACGAAATATTAATTGATTTTGTAAAGAATCAAGAGGCTCTCAAACTCGTTTAGTTGATATCTCTGGTCACCGTTAAGAAGGCCGTCATTTTACTTCGACCATAGTGACCTCATCCTCAGCTACATTAGGGTCACTAGAGTTGAGACGGCCGTCATTTTACTTCCACCATAGTGACGTCATCGTCAGCTACATTGTAGCCACTAGAAATAAGACAGCCGTCATTTTACTTCCACCATAGTGACGTCATCCTCAGCTACATTATGGGCACTAGAGTTAAGACGGCCGTATTTTACGTCCACCACAGTGACGTCACGTCCGCTTGATTACGGTCGCTATATAACGGCACCACTCTCCTAGCAAACCAGAACTTTAGCTAAGAATAATTAATTATTATTGCTTGAATTGCAATACCTGTAAGTATGGGTTGGGACATCGATGTCAATGTATTAGAATAGGAAGCACCGATGTTCGGACTTTTGATGTATCGGAAACATCGATGTTTTCTGCGAGCTTTTATTTGCTCGATGTAGCATTTTGTAAGACCTGCAATTTTATTTATTTATTTATTTTTTTTTTTTGCTCGTTGGTTTAGTAATTGTAGGAGGTCGATGTCGATTAATCAAAAACATCGATAATTTCTTTTGATATTTAGGCTAACATTGACGTTGGTTCTGTTTGATGTCTAACATTGAAAACATCGCTTTCCCTACCCTACCTGTAGATGTTAAACGCAGTTACACGATAACCCTGCATCATCCGTTACCTAATGTTGCATAATCTCTTTGACAGGCCACAGCCTTCCAAGGGCTGATATTATTTTTTACACCACTGATTATCATTATTTTTAAAGTGTTAGATGAAATTGATGTACAAAACATAGGAAGAACTAAATGACGTCCTTTATAAGTCTGGTTATTATTTTAAACTTTACCCTTATGTTACTACCGAGGTTGCAGAAGGTAACAGAAGCATTGTGATCAATCTGAAGTACGTCATTGATTTGTCTCCGATTTCAAAACTTCCTTGACAGAAATCCGTTTCAGTCATCAGGGAACATTTTTGGTTCTGATTATGTCTGTCGGTTTGTCGAACAATTTTTGCCAACCTCCGCCCAATAATCGTCCGATTTAATGAACTATGGATGGTGTGACATAAATAGCCCATAGTTGGTTCCATATAAGTTTCTGCGTTGATTTGCTTCTCGCTTATGAAATTTGGATGGTTTGTAGAACGTAGCTCGCGGAGAGAGCCCCAGATTAATTTAAACCACCTGTGCTCTTTCAATTTTACAAATTTTATAATTAAAATCAGGGGTTCCCAACGGGGCCCAGGTGGACCCCTTGGGGGTCTATGGAAATTTCAAAGGGGTCAAATATTGATTATTTTAAGAATCTAAAAGAAAAATTTGCGTATCCTTCTAAAAGCCGAAATTAAATCTTAACTCGTCAACTTCTGTAAATAATTCTAGAAGTGGATTAGAAAGAAGCCTCTTATAAAATATTTCTTTGTCAAGTGCAAAAGCCGGATATCCACATGCCACTAGTAAAAAAAATAATTTCGCCCACCAGAAATGAAAGAGGTAATAAAAACTGTTATGAAAATGAACCCTAAACCAATTTTAAAAAGTATTCCGCACAGTAATTACTCTAAACAACTTCGTATGGATGAAATGTCAGAATATACTAAAAAAAATTATTTGTGAATTGCAAAACAGTAAATTTTCTGAGTAGTTGCGGATGAATCCATTTTTTATAGAAACAGTATTTTGATGTTATATGCTCGATATTATAGCTCCAGATTAAGAGAAATGACAGAAGAATTTCTTTCAGCGAACAGTTAGAAATGTACACTACAGATGAACATATATTTGTTTTGAAATTTTACACTGAACGCCTAAAGCAAGTAAAAGAATATATGTTATGTTAGCTGTAGGGACTATAGGATGATAGGTAATTTCAGGCCAAATATTAAATAAAAAAATCACAGGGAAGTACTTGCGTCCAAGTACTTTTTAGGGTTTTGTAGATGATTAAGCATACCCGTTATGTAATTATGATTTTTGTTCTTCGATCCTAAGGATCCCGGGTTCGATCCCCCGGGAGGTCACAATGTTTTTTAAAGGTAATAACGACAATATAAATTACATTTTTTAGGAAATTTTCATCGCCCAACCATACGGTGTAACCATGAATCATTTCAAAATTTTAAGACCAGCCATTATATAAAATTGGGGGGGTGAATTTTTTTGGGGGTATATTTGACTTAAAAATTTAAAGAAGCAAATATATATTTGTATCCTACTCTTCAGCAGCATTCATTTGATATCCAACTCAAAATTTTTAAAAAATAAAATTTTGGGCGCACTCCAAATTTTCAAGCACAAAATTGGTAATTTTTAAAACCTGGGAATGAACTCCCGGAAATATCATCGCCTCACTATAAGGTATTAGTATGAATTATTTCGAAATTTTAGCACCAGCCGATATATAGTGGTTGAGGGGGGGGGGGACATTTTTTGGGGTATATTTTTATTTTTTTCCCCTATAAGGAATGCAAATTTTAAAAAAGCATATATATATTTGTGTCCTACTCTTTAGCAGCTTTCATTTAATACCCAACTCAAAATTTTAAAAAAATAAAATTTTGGGCGCACTTCACTTTTTCGCGCCCAAAATTAACAATTTTTGAAAATATGGGATGAACTCCCGGAATTTTCATCGCCCCACAATAAGATATTAGCATGAATTATTTCAAAATTTTAGCGCCAGCCGATCTATAGTGGTTAGGGGGGGGGGGATTTTTTTTGGGTATATTTTGATTTATTTAACCAATAAGGAATGCAACATTTAAAAAATCATATATATATTTGTGTCCTACTCTTCAGCAGCTTTCATTTGATACCCTACTCAAAAATTAAAAAAAATATAAATTTTTGAGTTTACCACATTTTTTCGAATTGCGCATGCGCAAATCTAATTATGAACTTCTGTATATTTTTCCTGTGGTTGGGTCAAAAAGTTGCACCAGTGTTTCAATTTTCAGTACTTTCGCTTTAACGGTTCGGGCCCTATGAACCAAAGAGCGACGGACGGACGGACACATCACCCTCGGTATAAGGGTTTTGAGAAGTATCTACAAAACCCTAAAAATTATCAATATAAATATATATATCACCTAATGACCACATAAATAAAAATTAAAATATTATCCAATTACAATATCGATATATCTGAAATCAAGTTTATATCTGTTATCCATAATCTTATATAAACCACTTTTTCTAATTTATTATCCAAGTTCTTAGCACAAATTGTTATCTTTGAGATTTTTAAGTGCAATTATCAGTATTCTACTAACGTTGTGTGCTGCATATTAATGGGAAAATGCAAGGGGGTCGATGATGAAATTTTTTTTTAAAAAAGGGGTCGATGAAGGAAAAAGGTTGGGAACCCCTGCTTTAAATCATGTCAAGAATCAAAACAATTTCGACAGATTTAAAAAACGATCGGAA
Source organism: Gerris lacustris (assembly GCA_951217055.1). Taxonomy (NCBI): domain Eukaryota; kingdom Metazoa; phylum Arthropoda; class Insecta; order Hemiptera; family Gerridae; genus Gerris; species Gerris lacustris. Next base: position 16,020,738 of record OX578284.1, read on the forward strand.
AATTAAATAAATTTTACAAAAATATGTAGTAAAAGCATAAAATCATTAAATTATGCGAAATTGGACACGAAGAAGCTATATGTTGCCCTACTAATTGGCAGATAATTATTCTGTAACATTATCTCTTAAAATTAACGAAATATTTGACTCATTAATCTACTCTTCATTGTTTTATACAATGAATACCTAGCTGCTATGAAAACTTGGTTAAAAGAACGGAAAATATCAGATGGTACAAAGTTTAACATTATTTACTTAAAAATTAAGAATAGTTTTAATTGCAAACCATCAGACGTACATTTATAACCGACAACAATCATTTTTTGTCCTGTCAAAAAATTTTAACATTTTTCCAAGGGAGGGTTTAATTTATAAACATAGCTTGTATTCAGTTGGAAAAACTTTTTAACATTAAGGATGAAATAAAAAATTAATGAAAGTTAAAAAGTTCAAACATACCAGTACTAGTGAAATCTCTTTTTTAATTTTTAATTTCCTTAAAATTCATTTATCATTTTTTTCCATCTTTTTTCCAATAAAGAAAATTTATAAATAATTTGTTCTTTCATTATGAAAATTGCATTTTTTTATTCTGTTTCATTAAAAACTTTAATTTTTTTTTAAATTTTTAAAATTTCATTAAAAATGTTTGTTTCATTTAAAACTTTTATTTTCATATTACTGTTCAGTTAAAAACTAGTAAGAAATAATGCAATGAAGAAATATTTAAAGATATATTTTAAGTAATTTTAGATATAATTTCATATGATTAATTTATCATACTTTTTCCTAACGTAGAACCCTTTTTAAAATGCTTTATTGTCATAATACTTTCTGAGAAAACAATAATATTAGGATCTAATTATAATAACGATTGTTTGATAACTTACACATAGTTATGCAAAGACTCAATAAAGGTCAAGATGAAAATTTATATAAGGATTAGAAACTAAGAAATGTCAGAGAAGAAAAAATCATTTTCTTAATGTGACAAATAAAGTTCGAAACATTTAATAGGCTCTAATATTTTATCTGAAGTAAATCAGACTTTATCTTGAAATTGTAGACGCTCTACACAAAAATCAAATGATATATTCGTTTTGTTGTATTACTAGGCAAGATCAATCAATACGACTTCAGATTTTTATTACATTAAGACGCTTCAGTCACCACTTCATATGATCGGAAAGCTGTTGCTTTATTGTATCTGTTTGCATATAATGTATTGCGATAACTGGATAAAAAGCGAGGATTCCGATGAATGGATAAATCTCGGAGAGAAAAATTGATCAAGTAGATATCAAAATAAACTGCCAATTGGTGTGGCTCATAGCTTCCTCACATCCTATCACGTACTTTATTAATTTTGTGCTTATTATCTAATTTTTTTAGATTTTTATCATCTAATTTGTTTAATTTTGTGCCTATTAAGTCGTACGTGCTCCACGCTCCGACAAGGCAGACAGGAAAATAGACTGCCAATTGGTGTGGCACTTAGCTTCCTCGCATCCTATCCACGAACTTTATTGATTTTATGCTTTTAAAAGTCATTATTGTCAAATTGGTTTAATTGTTTCCCCCATTTTTTTTAATCTGTCAAAATTGTTTAGATTTTTACACGAATTAAAGTACCAATTTAGCAAAAGTTAAAGAGCGTAGACGGTTCAAATTAATCTGTGGCTATCTGCAGGTTACGTTTGATAAACTATAAAAGTTTCATTCAAATCAGATAAGTACTTTTGATGCTATAGGTGTAAATAAATATATGCTTGTGCGCATGTGGAAGAAAAACAAATTGGCGCAGAAGGTTGAAACTTATATGGGACCAACAATGGGCTAATTATGACCAACCACCCAAATCTCATAAAAATTGAACCTGTAGTTTTTAAGATATGTTGGTTCGCAAAAATTGAACGACAGACCGACAGACCGACAGACAGACACGGAACCAAAAATGCTCCCTGATGTCTGAAACGGATTTCTGTCTTGGAATTTTTAAAATCGGAGACCTAAAAATTTTTCGTTCTTCGATACGATCACATAGCTTCCGTTACCTTCGGTAAGCTCGGAAGCAAAAGTTAAGGCTGGATTTGGGTTTTGTAACGTATCAAATAGAAAAGGATTTATAATTGAAGCAAGCGTAGCGAGGTTCCTACATTCAAGGAAATATCCACCACGTCTGTGTGTGTGTGTCGGAAACGTGTGACGACAGCTTAAATAAATGTTGACCGATTTTGGTGACATTTGGTACACATGTTCATTTTACCAATGCATAGGACGAGTTTGTTGGGCAAAGTTATCCACCCAAGCGGTCTCACGCACCCCTCGCGTGAACATTTTAAATTGGAATTTTAAGACTATATAATACTAGTTATTATAATAATAGACTTATAATAATAGTTAAAATGGAGATGTCCGGAGCATGAGGGTAAGGAATAGTCCTGCTTTCTCACTACTCGGCTCTTTACTACAATTATTCTCTTTAAATATCAACACGTCATGATTAACTATTTTCTAAATATTTAGTAGTTATTATATTACACAGGCTTCAATGAAAGAGTCACGCGATGCCTAGTATATAAAGATGATCCCTCCCCTCACCCTTTGGATTTAAAACCCTATTATTCGATTCTTTAACACTAACACGTCGGACTTTTTTATCGTCTTATATTTTAACTATGTTCTCTTTAAGTATTTATTTAGAACATAATTAACTATTTTTCATTTTAAGACTTAATATTCCCAACCAAAAGCTCTCTAGAACAACGCTTTCCTTAATATTTTTAATGGAACAAAGTAATTTTTATAATATATCTAGAAATAGGTTTGAGTTCACTCAGGCATTTTGTACTTTAACACAGGATATAAAAAGGAAGCTTTTAAAACTAACAGAAGAAAAGTCGGTCCACTTCTAAACCTTTTAAGTACCCACATAGAACTAGATGTTCTGGTTTAGGCCGATTTATAAAGTAATATTTTCTTTAATGAAAATATAAATTCTAAAGAGTTACATTTAAAAAAAATAACCGTGGTACCTCTATCTCCGAGAAATTTAGTACTATAAAAATATTATTATTTAATAATAATAATAATAATAATAATCGTTTACTTTTTACCCAATAGATTAAATACAATAGGTTTGTTCCAACCACACTTCAAACTAGTTTCATACTAGTTCCAAACTGTACGACTCATGCGCAATAGCGAAAAACGGTCAAGTGTGGTCCGATTCGAATGCGTCGGACAGTTTCAAACCAGTTTGATGTGTGGTTGGAACAAACCTAATATGGACATTTTCAACAATACGATAGCCTTGGTTGGTGGACCGTCAGGTGATTATTATTATTTATCTTTATATGTTTTTCTACCTTCGTATAAATGGTTTTGTTTACTTTTGTACGACGATTATTAACTAAAACAAAATAATTCTAAAGGTAGATTTAAAAATAAAAGTTCTAGTATTAGAGGAAAATATTATATTATGTTACTAGGATGTGAAGTGAGTTTTTTCTTTCTTAACTGCGGCAATTATATTTAAGGTAATAAAATTTAATATTGCCAAGGTAAAAAAAATACACTTCACAGTCGGGTAGCATATGCTACTTTTTCCGAGGTACCAGACAATGAAAAAAAAACATTAATCAATGTAATTATAACTTATTACAAATATATTAGTACATGCTTAAGATTTTAGGAAAAATAAACCATTGACATCTAGTGGATTTTAATCGTACTAAGAAGCATTTCTACAAAGATTGCAACGCTAAAACGGAACTTTTGATAACTACCCGTAGGACGTAAAAGATTTTTTTCCTCCTAGGAGGTAAACATTTTTATCTACGATTGATACGAAATATAAACATTATATCTCTGTTTAGATGCGTAGAAAGTGATTATTTACGTACTAGTATTTATTGAGCATGCGCGTTTCATGGTTCTGAAGAATTCCTTTTCTTTACCACTCTAGCGCGGTAAAGAAGAGGAATTCTTCAGCTTTACGCACGATTAGCGAGTATGTTTACATTTAACGAAACTAATTTGCTATTCTTTTATTAAAGTAACTGTTTATATCGAGTTTTTAGTGAAAAACAATGAATGAATCAAGTGGCTTTGACGAAAAAGTAGAGAATAATACTCCTCCAGAAATAATTAATTCGGCAAAAAATACAACTCAAGATTAATGCCATCTTTATCGAGAGAAGAGATACGAACTTACATACAGCAAGTTTATTTTTTCTTTATTTTTTATTTAAATCTAACAATCGTAGATTAAGTACGGTACGCAACTCGTGGGAAAACGGCATTTTGCATTGCTCGTGTGGTTTTACTACCCTCGCTGTTGCTCGGGTGCAAACTCCACACTCGCATTCAAAATGCTACTTTCCACACTCGACGCGTAATGTACTATTTCAATACAGTAGGAGTAATGATTCAATAGGATAGGAGTAATAAAAAGTTTTTGAAGTCCCAATGGCTTTAGATGTTTTTTAGGCTCTAAAGTTACTATTTCACAGCCTACCACGGAAAAAAAAAAAAAATTCTGTAGATGCTCAGAGAAACTGAATAAGATTGATATAATTATAAAAACCACGTAAATAATAAAAATTATAGTTAAACTCAACTTTTTTTTCAATGAAAAAAATAATAATAAAGGTTTGACGGTAAGGACGAACCTAGCAATTAATGGAGTGTTCCAGCCACTTCACACTTCACACCACTGTACAATGTATCGCCGAAGTATGTAAATCAGATTACTAATGCATAGGATTATACATAGGCAGTCTTGGCCTTTTTCCGCCCTTGATTCATTTATGGCCAAGCAGAAAGGACAAGCGACTTTATAGTCCAGTCAACGAAGACCAAAAAAGCCCGAATAGGGGAAATAATTCGTGTAGTCCCAAATTTTTGTACATTGGTTGATAGGTGTGCTATAAACAATATACTAAAAATCCCTACCGGTTATTTACTTTCTCATAATATAAAGAGAAAGTATTGTGATGGCGCGAAAATTCGATTTTGATGGATTTACACGTTTTGAGGTCCCCTGAATCCAAAAAAGTGGTTTTTAAAAAATGTCTGTCTGTAGTCTGTTTGTCGTCTGAGCAGACGCCTGGAGCCAAAACTACTAGGCCGATTTTGACGAAATTTGGCATTCATGTTCAGAAAAATCATAACCTGAGGCAAAATCGAGAAATGAATTTTAGCTCTAAATTTGGGGGTTCTACCCCCCAAAAACTCTGAAAAAACATGAAAAAAAAATTATTTCTCGAAAACGGTTCCGACGATTTTGATTAAAATTTTTTTAAAATATAGACCATTTAAATAGGAATGTAACGATATAACCCGTTTTCCCGGGAAAAATCTAGTTCCTGAGAAAATAGCTTAAAACGCGGACAGGGAGAGCCCGGGTTCGATTCCCCGCCAAGGAGAAGTTATTTTTATGGAAAATTTTGATTAAATGTTCAGTAATAATTAAATGTACACACAAAAACTAATAAATAGAAAACACTGGGGCTAAAATCGGCAATAGTGTACCCCTTCCGAGTAATCGATGTCTTTCGAAGTCGTACAGCTGGCTTCGATATATCAATTCATCCTTTCCATTCGTATATTATAATATATGTATATAATAATTATATACGTATGGTTTATTCATAGGAGAGTTGATATACCTTTGTCAAAAAATACGTTGGAGTGAGAAAAAGGTGCGCTATTGCCGATATTTACCAACACTGGGCTAAGTATTTATGAACTCGTATATGAGAAAGTTTGTCTGAGTTGTCTCGGACCGATTTTTTGCATTCCATTTACCGAGGTTTTATTTTTATCAATGTAACAAATTAGGTTATTGCAGCATGCATCTATTCGATTTGATCATTTTTGTGATATATTTCTTATCTTTCTTGGAGTCGAACTGTACGATAAGAAGGTGTTTGAACCTTTGTTGTAGGTGAGTTACGAGTACGTGAACTTCATGACTACGTTTTATGAAAAATAAAATAATAAAACCCTTATTTCAATTGCCTTGTATTGTTCTGTGTTGAAATATACTCTTATTAAAAACTTATAACGTAATTAAATTGTCTACTTATCACTGTAAGAGGAGTTTGTATTCACAAAAACTTCCGTAAATTCAATAATACAAAGGACAAAAGGAAGAGAAGAAGAGGAAGATAAATACAATAAAATCTTCCAGTATAAAGTCAGCAATGAAAAGAACAACTAATTGTTGTCTGGATTTGGCAGGATAGAATCTCAACAGCCCCCCCCCCCCCCCTGTTGAGGGGGGGGGGGGGTAGAATAAGTTGGGAAATCAGTTTCCCTCGTCAAATTCTTGTTCGCTTTTCCCTCCATTTTCCGCACTCTGAATTGTTATCTAGAAAACAACTAAGAGGAGTCTTGAGAAAAACACATTTTCTCTTTCAACATCATTAGAGCCTCTTTTCATCACACTAAATATTTCCTTTTTATTTAGTACCGTTCACGAGTTAAAAGAAGTAAAAACAAACCTCTAAATAACAAGTTATAACGGTCAATTAGCTTTCATTATTACATACTTTAGTATAGTAGCAGATTATAAACTCGTAATTATAACTTTTTTTACTTTTAAAATTGCGGTAAATTGAAAGTTATAAAGCATTTTGAGAGGCGAACACTAAATTATATAATATATATTTTTTCTAATCTAATTAACAATTGTGTTCCTTTATTTGTAACACGTAAAATGCTTAATAGAAAAAAATGTTAATGTAATTTCATGAAAACTGAAAAGCTTGTAAGAATTTTAACAAAGTTAAAGAAAAGGCTGAGAGAGAATAATAAAGAGACTAGATTACCAGATACCAAAAATATACAATAAGACCTTGATGAGAAATAATATAAGGTAATCTAAGAACATTGAACGCATTCAGCCAACAATGTTTTCAAGATAATACAATTCAAGATGGAAGCTGAGATGATGCGATTCTCAAGAAAGTATGTACTTTTAGGTTAAATGGCTAAAAAATATACCTTTGGCGTCATTTTTGTACGAATTACAGATATTATGTAGGTTGAAAATAAGTTAGGCGTAATTTATGTATGAATTACAGAACGAATAAGTTAAAAAACGAGTCAAAACACGGTAAACCAATTTCGTAACCATTAAATTTACAGTAGTCTCGATAATCCGAGTTGGATGGGACCGGCACTAATTCGGATTACCAATAAACTCCAAAATAACTAAATTGTTGATAACTATTATATAAAATAATTAATAATATACTAGAGGGCTCTGCCCCCTTCTCGCTTCGCTCGACGAAAAGCGGCCGCTGTCTTGAACCTTCGCACAATATTACAATTTGACAACATTTGTTTGTTTACAAAACTATATAATATTTTAAATAGATTTAATTATTTGGTGTCTATCTTATAACATATTAAATATTAAACCAATAAAAAATATAAAATTAAATAAAAAGCATATATGCACATAGCTCAGCTTCAGATAGAGATATGGGGTTTACGGGGTCTAAAAACTACATTATTTTACTTTAACCCTGACAGTAACACGTTGTTTTTTAGCGCCTTTTAAACACCCTATAGGCTTCCAAGACCTATAAAATAGATGAGGCAGGGGATAGGTTACTTCTCTTAATATACAAGTATCCAAAGCAAAAATACAATGTTAGGGAATAATAACCATATTAATTAAATAAAAAAATATATTTTACAGAAATAATGTAAAATTTTAAAAAATATACATACAGAAATTTTACAGGTAAGTAACATTCGGCTCGAGGTGCCTACAAAACCTTACATTTATGCCTGTTTTTTTTTTTAGTTTTTTGAAAATTACTGACGTTGCAAAAGGCGTGTAGATCCGAATTGAGTGACATTGTTTTCACGACAAAAATTTTGAGGAAAACCAGGGTTGTTGACCTTGAAAAATTAAAATGGACGAATAGGAGGGGGGATTGAAGCAGCTCACGGACTCCGGAGACCCAACGTGTTACACTGAAAAAAATAGTATTATTTTTACAAGTTTAAGCTATGCTTGTTTCGTCTATTCTTGCGGCAGTCGTTATAATAGTTGTGATAATGAATTTGTTCTTGCAGCAAGAAATAATGCTTGTTAAAAAAATAAGCCTATTCTTGGTATTAGAAAGCAGTTATACTTGTTTCAAAAATAAAATTAAACTTGTCCTAATAGGTAATTGTTTGAAGTAATATTAGCTATGGTTGTTAATAGTATAAAAATCAACTTGATAGTTATACTCGATACAAAACTAAGCTAAACTTATGGCAAGAAGTAATAGTTTTATAAAATATTAGTTCGTGTTGTTGTCAGTATAAAAATCAGACAGGCACTTGTACTTGATAGCAGTATTTGGCTAAATGCTGTAATCGAAGTAAAGTATGAGTAATAGAATAATAATAATAATATTGGTTGTTTATTGTAACGATTTCTAAATAATAAAAAAATAAATTATAAAAACAACAAAAAGCTTAGCTATAAGCCGTCAGCTGGGAGTTAGAGGCAGATATAACATAATACATGTATGATCATGATCATATATAAATAAAGTGCTTACTATTCTTTCGTTACTATTGTTTATAATTTGGAAGTGAAAATGTCTACTTGTGCGATCAATATAATTGGTGGTGAATTTCATCTTTATATATACTTAGGACACCCAATATATATTAGGTAAGTATGTTCTTATTTTTATGTTGCTATTCGTTTTTATGTAGTTATTTATGGTGTACCATATAATATCTTAATTAGTTCCTGAAATATCATCATGTTGTTGAGATTTTCGGTACAGCCTTACAAATATATTTGACAAGAAGAAATAGTTTAATTTGTATAGGCATGACATTTTGACTGGTGGAATTAACAAACATATTGTTAGTCTTGAAACAAGTTAAGTTATACTTGATGTCAAGTATAAAAAGGGAGAACCCAACCTTAATTTTATTACTGTTTCCAGAATAATTTATTTTTGTGATAAGAATAAAATGAACCAGTATTCGTTCTACAAACGTTATTTAGTGTAGTGACAAGAATATTAGGTTTGCTACAGCGACAAAATTCAGGAGGAGTAGGGGGAACCCTAATACATCCACGCTTTAAAGACGTGGGAACTTCAGTTCAGTTCAAAACGAGGTACCGGCTCGAAACTACCTATCTTTTACACCTTCTTTTCATGAAAAGTAAATTTTATTAATTATTAATCATTGTGAAGTTAGTGATATGTATCCATGTAATAAAAGCTAGTAATGGTAAATGGAATGTCCCTTACAGTTTTTAATAAATTTAATTGTGTTTCTATTTTAACCCCCACTTCACTGATGATAGCTTTTCTTTGAGTTGTTTGTAAATATGTTTATAAATAATAGCTTTGAAAGAAATATATTATTTTCTTATTAAATTTCACTTTGTGACATATAAAAGTACATACATATAAAAAAGTAAGTGAGTACATAATTGTTTTTTTATAAAAAATGAATATATACTATTTTTTTTTAAAAAAAAGTAGTTAACTTTTCTTTTTATCATTTTTATTTTTTTTAAAACATTGCTATTTTAATTTATTGTATTTTTACTTTGTTTTACTTATTATTTACTCTAAACTAAATTACTCATATTTTTACTCATTACTTTTTACTAAATTACTTATTTGTTTTACCTGTTTATTGTAAAAATTTTAAATTGTTTTAATAAATAAATAAATTTTACTCAATCTTTTTATCCTACTCTATAAAACATTTTTAACCATTGTAATATTTTTTTTTTTGGTTTATGATTTGTTTTATTTACTTAAATTGTTTTTTTTGTATCATTAAATAAAATAATATAAGCTTTTTTTTAAATTCAATTACACTTTACTTTTTTTTAAAGAAAAAAAAGTTCTCTCAGAGAATACAGATTAGAATTTTAACTTGTACCAACATTATTACACATGCCAAGTGGTCTTTGCATCTTTATCATGATCATTTCTTCAAGAGGAAATGTTCTGGGTCTGTAGTAAATTTTGATATTGCTCCAATGGAATTACTAAATGTTGAGGATTCTAATTTCACACTGTCTTCTTTTTTGTGTACATGCATGGGATGGCTTGTGTGAAATTAGATTGCTCAATAAGCAATCTCAAGGTTTCCTATAGTGAACCTATGATATTACCTGCTGTAGAGGTATGCAATGAAGTGTATGCAAATACTACTTTAAGTGTAATAAAGGCAAGTACAAATATACAAATATTTACCGTATTCTCCTAGGGAACTTACCTTAATCCTCCAACAACTCCATTAGATTTCCTGGAAACATGAAGATAGGTTGGGGAAGTACAACTGTGGCATGAGGAAACAATAAAATGGTTCCTACAAGTATAACTTAAGCTAGGAAGAAGAATTTAAGATTTATAACAGTAGCACCCTATACTAGTATCGACAATAATAAGGGTTCAATTCAATTCTATGTTACACTTCATTCAGTAACAAATTTGCTTAAGCAGAGTAAAGATAATTCTTGGTTGAAGAATAACAAGTCCAGCGGCAATCTTAATTTAGTGTAATGTCAACCCCAGTAAAGTATATTTGAAGTGAATAACAACTATAAGTTGTATATGCACAAGAAAAGTTATCCTTGTCACAAGTTCAATTAGGCCTTTCTAACAACCATAACAGTTGTTAAAGGTAAGGATACTTAAATTTTATGCTTATAGTAAGAAAAAAAAAATTAACTTATAACAACTCTATAATACTTGGTACAACAAAAAGTCTAACAAGTATAACCATATTCTTATCGGGACTCTACAATTCTTGGTTCACAAATAACCACAATTATTACTTGTGACAACGCTATAAGGATTGTCATCAGTATACATTTTTTTCAGTGTACTCTCAGGGTTAAAGTTCATATAGATCACTTAACAAACTATTGGGTGAAAGCCATGCCATGACGGTTCGAATTAGGGTCTTAAAAAGGTCTTTAAAAAAATTATTGTACACACTTCTTGATTTGCATTAATTGAGGTTTCTAAAATGTAATTGGTTTTTAATTTGTACTGTTTTTATTTGTAAAACGTGTTTTCCTATAGAACTGATATTATATGTTATCTGTGAGAGTTTTCCAATAGAAACTATGTGTTTGCCAATGTTCATTCACTATTTTAATTTTCTCTTCTGAAGTTATCACGTATATGTTTGTTCACTGTTGCAAAATCAACTATTTAGTTCTGTCACTATATTTGAGCGACCTTTAAAGCAAACATAACAGGAATTGAGAGCAAAGTTCAATTAAGAGGAGAACCTTCAACATAAAAAAAAAGTGTTAAACACCCCATTTTAAATTGATATAGGTGTAAATTTGTGGAATCGATAGGAGCAATAAGGTCGGAGTATAATTTAATTGCGAATCTGGGTTACCTTACAGAGGACATGCTTTTACCGCCCTCAATTTCAGCTCGTTCCGCAGGGGGTAACCCTTGTCCTCCTTCCTCTCGTAGAGTAGAATGGATCAAGCGAGAGGAGTAGGGGCAATGTAATTCGACCTGGGAAATGAGTTTCCATCACAGGGCTGTGTGCATCCTTCTAACCCATCCATTTTATCGATAAAATCAATACATTTGTTATCACCCGATAAGAAATTAACCCAATAAAATATTCGTACATTAACACCTTTTATTACCCAATAATCATTGTTTTACTTATTCCATAATTACTAATATTAATGATTAGGCTATTCTATTATCTTTCGACATTTCCATGATACTACTTTATAATAATACACGTGTGCACATTAGAACATTGTTTAGATCGGCTGATTTATTTGTTTGTTAAATCCAAATAAGGTGATAATTAAACCTAATAGTCCAAAGAATAGCTACTGACAAAGAGGCCTAACCATACAAAAGCTCAAGAAGTTCTAATTTTTTGATAATGCTAATATAAATCGGTCCTATGGTTCAGAATCCAAGCATTTGACCACTCCCCCTTACGTACGCTCGCTCTGGCGCGCCAAAAAACCGACGAAATTATTTTTACCATTGTACCGTAGAATTTAAATGATACTCTGAATTGCATCTATGTATAATTTGTATCTATGGTTCGAGGACGGAGCACGGCGAGGAACACCCCCTATGGGGCACTCTTCCCCCACTCTTTGATGTGGTCCGATTGATGTGGGTCCGATCCGTGTCATGATGATGTAATTTGTATCTATGGTTCGAGGACGGAGCACGGCGAGGGACACCCCCTATGGGGCACGCTTCCTCTATGCTTTGACGCACGCTTATATAGCTTACTAATGACCACACCATATGTACAAATGTATGATGTGTGAAGTAGCTGGAACTCTCCACCACGGGGCGCAAAATGGGCCTAAAAGATGGCCTAATTGCTAGGTTCGAACAAGTGGTTCGTCCTACCCGTTCTAGTAGGAAGTCCTAGATTACTACTACTACTACTACTTTGAGATAAAAATTGTGGTTTAAACTCGCAGAGTATTAAATTTGCCAAAACCGTTTTATCCGAAGTGTTCTTGTAAAGCTATTATCTAAAGAGTTACGCAGTATTTACATTTTTCATCTCAGTAAACATCAAAGTTATGCATATTTTTTTTTTTTTTTTTCATATATATTTAAAAGATATGTCAAGTTATTTTATTATACCTCTGGAACGGAAAATAGTAGAGAAAAATGTCATGAATTACAGTTGGAGGACATTAAATTTACTAGAATTTCGGGTATCCAGCACAATATTTGTTTTGCATATTTAATGTATTTACTTATTATTTACTACTCAGCTCAAGTAGAAACCTTTCAAAAAACGCTACGCTCTTATATTCCAGGAACTTAATTTGTAAAACTTTAGATCAGAAAACGTCCTTTATGACATAAGGGCAAACACTTTATAAAAAGACAAAATAAATTCTTCACAGTGGTACAACTCCTAAATTAGATAAATCATTTTGAGGCCTGTGGAATTCCATTTATTAATGTCCTTCTTGGGAGCTATTGGATTAATTATAGCTAGGAGTGGTCTGAGATATCAGTTTCACTGTATTTTTGCTGAAAACAGCAACATGTCTGGCATGCATAATCCAGGGCGATAAGAGCACATTTGCTCACTTAGCATCAGCCATTTTGTCTCTCAAAAGCATTGCCTTTTCTGATGAAGACAGAAGTTCGAGTGTTGGCAAACTCACGCACGCACACTTGGATCGAAAAAGCATTATTAGAAGTAGTAGTTTATAGAATAGAACAAAAAGCCGAAAGATTATAATTACAAATAAAACCATGTGATGGATTTAGTAATTAAACTCACTGAACCATAAAACGTGAAATCCATAGAATTCTCTGAGAATTACTGTATTACAGATGCTTTAATTCAGAACAAACCCTTTTTAATTTGATGTCAACACTAATATGTATAAAGAAAACAGATAACATGTCAAACTTCTAAAGCCGTGTCCAGACTGCCAAACCGAACAGAGGAAACAAGCCGAGCATTGGTCTCTGCGCATGCCCAGTCTGAGATGCGCAGGCGCATTTTATACTAAGCATGCGCAAATATCAATGCTCGGCTCGTTTGCTCTGTTCGGTTCGGCAGTCTGGACACGACTTTAGAAGTTTGACATGTTATCTGTTTTTTTTTATACATATTAGTGTTTGAAATTGGAAAAATTGAAATTGAATTAGGTCTTTACTTAGTTAGTTCAAAGGTAGGATGGTTGCTGACGGGTAGAGATTTAGAGTTAAAGGATAGCAATAATAAAAACGTATCTAATTTATTAGCAGTCAATAGAGGGGATATAGAGGTAACTACATGAAGCGATAACGACGACTTCTTATTCAAAAAGGAATTTAATTCAAAATTATTTTGAAATTTGGACGTACTGAGGATTAAAGATAGGGTTGATGTAACCGAAGATGATAAGGCTCTTATACAATTTGAAAACAACACTGTACAATGCACAGATGGGAAGAATGAAAAGAGGCAAAACCTTCTCAAAAGGTATTAGTGAACAATTATAATTTATCATTAGGGAAATTTAAATCGTTCGATAAGAGGATTTCAGGGGATAAAGAATTGATCCAAACGTACCACGATATATTTAAACAACAATTGGAAATTGTGGTTCGTTTCGCACCACCGAGTTTTTCATGAATTCTTTGGGTTGATATCGATAAAAATGTCTATTTAAAAAAATAATTTATCTGTAAGTCAATTAGGAAATCAGGAAACAACAATGAGACATATATTTACATTTTTAGCAATTAAATGAATTTAAAGCTATATGGTATGATAAACTCTAGTTATCCGGACGCTTTCATAAAATAACCAAATTTCTGTCTATATGTTTTGGTGGTTTTGTTTTATATATTTATACTCTTAAATTGATATATATAGATATATTAATACACTTTTGGACCTTGGTCCAAAATTATGATAAGTAGATATTGTTGTTACTCCACCAATTGGTGGGCCAAACTTGACTGTAGAAATAGATGAGTCATGTTTTCTTGTAAGAAATTGAACGTTGGAAGAGTTTATCCACAGCAGTAGGGAAACACGAAACAAATGTTGAGTTTTTTCAACCTTTTATATTCCACACAGTTCTCTGAGGCAGACAACTTTGTGCATGTGCTTGTCTGCTAGGGCAGACAACCATAAAAGTTGAAGGATGCAACTCTGAATTTGCGAAAAATCACCCGGTGGAAGTGGAGGGGAGGGGGGATAAAAAAAATACCCACATGTTCATATGCGGATAATTCGTGGTGTTCCCTTCATCCAAGTCCTGTTTTACTGTCTCATTAATTCTATATTAATTCTACCATAAATTTTCTATGCTTCTAAGCTGTTTACCATCATATATGCATGATTACATCCTTTTCTAGGCATTGGAAGCCTTCACCCAAAAAGAGAATCACCATACCATACCGAATAATTAAGCAGAATTCTATTACACAAAATGGAAATATTAACTGGGTTTTGTTAAATCTACTTGTAGAACATCACACGTTTAGTAGCCATCACGTTTTTGACATTTTTATGTTTTGGCTATGGAACATACCTCAAAAAGCGTTATGTTACCTAAAAACTCAGAAAAGTGTGACAGGGATTCAGAAACCTATAGGAGGTTTGCAATCCAGTCTACAGCTGTAGGACCTTCCCCTACCGCGGACTCGAATGTAACCGAGGACGGGACGTGTGTAGGTTCGGCTGCCTTCGGTTCTCCCCCACTCTATAGCCTGTAGCCCAGCGCTCTTCTACTCTACTACACTTAGTAAAGTCTAGTCTAGAGCAGTAGTTCTCAACCCACGTACCCCTTCTTGTGTAATTAACTGTGGGTATCCTGTAAAAACAACTCCTTATTTTTAAAAATACTATTTACATTAGATGAAGTGTTGTTACACTACTGCTAATATTGCAACATCGTAGAAACAGCTGTAAATAGTTCATTTACTGTACTTACGCTCATAAACTCAAAACAACGACACCAAAAAGCGTTACATAAAAATGTCTCACTGTCTTGCAGACTCGTATGCAAGCAATTTTTATTTTTTGTTTAAATTATTTGTTTTAAACTTATACCAATTTGGTTATTACTTTTTATTTATAAAATACTACTTCCATTATTCCTTTTTCAATCCAAGTGTGCGCGAGTAAGTTTGCCAACACAGCTCTGTCTTAATTTGAAAAGGTAATGCTTCCGACAAACAAACGGCTAATGATTGGAGAGGCAGCAAAAACTGTGCTCATATTGTCCTGCATTAAGCCAACAATTTTCAAACTCAATGATGGATATTCATAGAATTATGGAATCATAAACTAGTTTGAAAATGTTGGATAACTGTCAAATTTTAGCTTTGATTCAATATAACTTATCAATGTCACCCGATGGTAGAAATCAAACTGAAAAGTCAAAGATGAATTGGTATTGGTACAATAACAAAACCAAATATATATTAGTACTCTGAGTGTCCTATTTCATTTAACACCCCAATGATGCATATCTGTTTTTAAAAAATGTCAACTCCTTGCTTTTAAGAATTGATTTTTTGGTCTTTTTTAATTTTACACACAAAAATAACCGCAATAAATAAATAGCTGCAAATTTTAAAATTTGTATGCTGGGCACGTTTGGAGATATAGATCCATTAACGATCTCCAGAAAGACAGACTAACGCAGGAAATTATTTGGATCCATGGTTTAGCCAAAGAACCCTAAAAAACAACTAAAATAAACTGTTTATTATATCCTACAAAGACGTAGTTCAAACAAGTCATCTAAGATGGTAGTTGATTTGTGGAACGATTGTTGGTTCAGACATTGTTTATATGATGTAGAAAATTGCATTCGAGCTAACCAAAGATAATAGAAGGAATTTGATTGTTCTGAAGAACGAAAATATTTTATGTCTCCGATTTCAAAAATTCCAAGACAGAAATCCGTTTTAGACAGGGAATATTTTTGGTTCCGTGTCTGTCTGTCTGTCGATCAATTTTTGTGTACCAACATATCTTAAAAACTACTCTACAATTAAATTTGGATGTTAGGTCATAATTAACCCATTGTTGGTCGCATATGCGTTTCAACCTTCTGCGCCCATTTGCTTTTCTTTCACATGTACACTCATACATTTATTTACACCAATATCTCCAAAAGTACTTATCTCATTATAATGAAATTTGGATGGTTTTGTCGAATACCAGCAGATAGCCCCAGATTAATTTCAATTGTCGGCACTCTTAAAAGTTTGCTAAATTGATAATTTAATTCATGTAAGTAATCAAAACAATTTTGACAGTTTCAAAAAAGCGGGAGGTTGTAAAAGCATACAATCATTAAAGTATACGAAATAGGCAGCAAGGAAGCTATGTCCCACACCTGGTATACTATCCTCCTTATTTTCATACCTATCCATTACTTGAAAATAATAAAATAAAATTCCCCTAGCTTATGGGGTTATTTGAATTTCAGGATAATAAAGAAAAGATTCTTCGATATAAAAGAAGATATAATATAACTACTTTAATAATGACATTATTTTTATCCTTTCACTCATCTTTCCTTATTATGTGTATAAATTAAACTACAAGATTTAGTACATAGTACAAAGATTTAGTACAGACATCCTGTGTTTGCTTCGAGTCAACACCACGATGCACCACACCCCTGAAGATGCTTCCAGCAGAGGAAGCGAAACGTCGGACTTCACCCCCTTCGTGACGCGGATTCCACCGGAAAACCAAGCTGTTTATTACAATATTTAGGTTTACTTTAAGTTCAGATTTTTTTCAGTTAATTAAATTTCACCTAATCTTAGTCGGGATAACCATAAATGGACTCACTTAAAGCAAAGGGGGAAAATCATTGTTCCAAATCTAAACTTTTTGACCAAAGGTTGGTAAAAAGCTAAAGCTGGTAAACAGTTGACCTTAACGCTATACCACCCAAAAGTGAATATTTTGACTACCTTTTCCCACAGACGTATTCCTTTATGTTAGTGAATTTAGTGGTTTCCTTTGAGTTACAAAAAGGGTCGATTTAGGGTATTTGAATAAGGGCGAAAAGGTCTCATCCATTTGAGATTAAAAACGGGCCTAGAGGAACCATTCATTTTATGTTTAGCATGAGAAAAGGGATCATTCATTAAATAATGTCATTCAAGGTATAAATGGGGACAAGAAAATCAGTTATTTAGTTTTGAAATGCATAAAGGTTGACAATAATGTGGGCTTAGACCTTTTTCGTTCTTAAAGTAAGAACGAACGCTCTGTCCACATAAAATATATTGATTTTCGAATATTTTACCCTAATACCCTCCCTTGGAGATGCAAACATACCAATAAAAATACTAAATACATACTACCGTTTTAAAAAATCGTTCAAATTGAACGAGGAAACAGACTAAACAGATCATTTTCAACGAAACGAGGAAATAAATATAGACTAATGGATTAATTTCAACGAAAAACTAATAAAATGTCTCGTGGTAAAGTATTGACGGTCCATATTGATTTCACTTAAGTAGAGTTGTATTAGATTAAAAAGTTTTGGCCAAATATGTTGGCTCAGATGTATAAAAGGGCATGATTGAACATGTTATATATAGCAAGGATTGAGAACGAGAATTACTTGGCACAAAACTAGAGATTGAGTAAAATTTATATTCATATTCGATTTGTGGTTAAAACTAAATACTAATTCAATTAGAGTAAAGTTTATCTCATACAAGACATAACTTCGAAGAGATTTCAAACTTAGAGAATTATTATACAATATAGTTTATAGTTAAAGTTAATCATTGTTTAGAACAGTTATATATCTGTGTGTTAGTTAAGTTATCTATGTCTCAAAATTACTTGAATTAGAGATAATTATGTTCTCATATACGTAGTATATAAAAAAGAAAGTATTGCGATGGCAAGAAAATTCGATTTGATTTTTATGGATCTCTGAGTCCAAAAAAGTCAGTCCACTCTGATGTCGATGTCCAACCCTGGCCAAGAAGGGACAGTAAGTAGCTTCAGTTGAAACCTCTGTGTCAACCTTCATACGCCCGGCTAATAAACTTGTCATTCTGTCCCTGCCAAAGCACTCCAGGCGTATAGTCTTTCGGTTAAGGCCCGTTTAAATGGTGATTGTTGGCGCGATAGCTGCGGTCACGATAGCAACTATTTCATGGACTATCACCGTGTAGACTACGTGATAGATTTTGACGCGATAGAACTATCTGCCATCACACTGTCTCGTCTGACGAGATACTTGAGTGTTCAATCACAGCAGTCAGACTACCCTCTAGATAATAGATGCTGATTGGCTTATTGTTTGTTTATCTTTTAGAGTGAAAGTTTAGAGGCTATGGAGCGATTCAGTATTTTCCAATTTCTAGAGGAGTTTAGGAGATTTCCTTGCTTATGGAAGAAACACAGTCCTTCTACACAGTCACCCACATCCTTCTACTTCTTTGGCTTCTACGTTTAATTATTACTCCTATTACAGCAGCAGTCGCTGCTTTATTTGCTCGGTTTCTGTATCTGACGCATTAGCTATTTGCTTTGAAATGGATATCAGGAACAACAAGTGACAAGTAATAGTTTTGACGTATGTTAACTCTCACCGTGTAGACTGCACACCTCCTCGATAGCTCTATGACGTTGACTGACATGATAGTTCTATCGCGCGAGAACTATCACAACGGGCCTTTAGTGAGGTGTAAACTAGAAAAACATTAAGATTTTTAATAGGCTGTATGATTAGGCTCCACCTATTTTCCATGTTTACTTTCTCATATAAATAGAAAGTATTGTGATGGCGAGAAAATTCGATTTTGAGATTTTGATGGATTTACACGTTTTGAGGTCCCCTGGTTTAACTAATAGAACAAGGTGGTGGTTTACTAAGTCTGCGTGGATAGAAGGATTACAGAAGGAACCAAGGTGGGGTATATAGAGTTGAGATCGAAGGCGGAACCAGGTAAAGGTTTGAGTCAGGTATTACATTATTGTTTTTCAACTCCTTCACAATAATCCCTTGTACAACTAATTTAGTTAGTTTGTCATAAAGGTTTGTAAATTAGTATGGTTAGTACAGAATTCACTCTTACTAAGTTAAATCGCAACACTGAACGTCATATTATATGTCGAAACGCATTTGTGTATATTAATATAATTTTTTTTTTAAATCAATTATAATTATTATTAACTACGGGAAACACACAGGGAAAAATACACTCCCGCGCCGGGATTTGAACCACGGGCCTCTATATTCGAAATCATTCTTCTGCGTAGCTTAGTTGGTAGAGCGCTATACTGGAAATATAGAGGTCCGTCGTTCAAATCCCGGCGCTGGAGTGGATTTTTCTCTGTCTGTTTCCCGTAGTTAATAATAATTATAATTTTGTTTAAATTAAAATTTAATCTTTCCGTAGTATGAATACTATCAAAATCGTAAAATATGAATTTCTAATTGATTGTACTAGGTACAGGTACTAATTGGGTACTTTATAATTATAAGCGTTACTTCTCGGTCTAGTTCTATGTCATTTATGTTGACTTCTCAGATTTGTGGAAAATTGAAAGCTTAAATTCGGGACAAGGTATCATTAACGTCAGAGAAAATCATTCTCCTGCGTACCTTAGTTGGTAGAGCGCTATACTGGAAATATAGAGGCCCTGGAGCGCTATACTCAAATCCCGGCGCTGGAGTGTATTTTTCTCTGTCTGTTTCCCGTAGTTAATAATAATTATAATTTGATTTAAATTAAAATTTAATCTTTCCGTAGTATGAATACAACCAAAATCGTAAATATGAATTTATAAAATTTTTGTTACAATATTGTTGCCTTACTTTTTATCAACCTCTCTAGTCATAAACCTTACTAAATTTCACATAATTAATATATATAATTAATAACAATGCAACAATAAAATTAACAATGCCATTACATACATAAAATTGTGGTTATACAATCTCCGCGTTAAAAATGTGGTAGATATTTTTGAAATTTGGAAAATTCAATTATTAGTGAACCTAAAGAAAATTGAGACCTTAGGCTTTTAAAGGCTCCACTTTCTATTTAGTGGTTTCCACCCCTCTGTAGTCTATGTGACGGAGCCTTATCATAGAGACACACTGTATGTCTCCGAACAAAGCTCTTGAGACATATCATGTATATATATGTAATTGGATAAACCTTTACTTGTTAACTAATGAATATCACGTCAACCAACCAAACCAATCAATTCCAGGTCGGAACATCTATTTTAAAGCCCACGTTGGAAATATTTTGGTTAATATTAATACTAATATGAAAGGTTTACGTGGTAACCAACCAAGGAGTAAGAGATAGGTAATGATTCTAAATTTATTCCCTGCATCTATACCAACCTAAGACATAACCGAGCAGAATTTCTTATCTTAAAGGAAACTTTAAACTTTTAACACTACTTCAAAGCATTAATTAACATCTTAACGTTGTACAAGGTGTTATCAAGTTTAACTTTCGAGTGACTGCTTCTTAATCTTAAAATAGAGTAAATAACATCACCCACAAAAAGTAATGTGAAAATATAGAAGGTAAACTTGACAACATATGCTACCTTGCAGAAAGTAATTTTCCACCTACTTGCTACCAATACTGTCCCATACCTTTAACCTTGAAGACTAATATGTTTAAAAGAGGCAGCGTGGGAGGTTCACCCTGCCGGATTTCCTTGGCTTAAATATTACCACCTCACATCTCTCTGCCTTAGATAAATTTATCCTGCTTATCCTAGTTGAAAAATGTATCGTGTATTTTACAAAATATTATTTTTCTTTAACCTCGATATAGTTATCGTTAAATTTTATTATGAGACGTTCCGTGGCATTTTTGAAAAGTTTTAAGAACAATAACAAAAGGGGTATATGAAAAAAATTATTTCTTATATTTTTGTAACTGTCGACAAAAAGATAGCTATACTCAGTTATTCAATAGAAATTATACACATTAATATTTAGTATAATATATTTTAAACTCAAACTGTTGGTTTTAAACGACCGTACTGCTCTAATTAACTTAAAATAATAAAGTTTTCATTCCTGGCTTATACCTCTTTTTATTCGTGACTAATTTTAGAACGTCGTGAAATAAATACCTGCAACGAACTGTAAAAAACAAGAATAAACCAAACTAAAAGTTGTTAGACACTTTGAATACCCCTCGTTATAATTAAAGACATAAGTAGACAAGCATTGTGCTAATTTACATAATATCAAAAAAAAAACTTTTAATGGTAAAATCTCTAGACCCGTAATTCACTAACATTTATTTCTAGTGTTATTTAATCCAGGTCTAATTTTAGTTTAGTTTAAATTTAATTATGGTTTATGTAAAAGGATACTAAAGTTGTTTCTGGTAACAATGCGTCGCAGTTTTAACTCCTCCATTATATCATGAATTTTAGGTTTGTTACATATTAAATTTATAAAATGTCTAATAAGTAAATAGTCTGCCAATTTGTGTGATACATAACGCAGCTAGTACAGCAGCTAGTAGTAAGGGAACCACCCTGCATTCTTCCTGTTCCACTAACCACACATATCCTTTTCAACTATTATAAAATGTATCACTTCACAACGCAAAAACTTTTACTTGTATCAAGTTGAAGTTTTACATAAATGACTGTTTTAATTGTACTTTAGACGATGTATATAAATGTTAGATATAGGATAATGTATATAAATGTTAGATATAAAGTTTTATTAAAATCGTTATGTTATAAGGCAAGATATCGGTAAAAAGGTTGATTTCTCTATTTTAAACGTTTAGGACCGCTTTAACAGTTTTAACGATCTTTATTGATTCATAAGCGGTGTCGGTGTTGGTTTTACTAAAAAAAAGTTGGTTAAAAAAAATTCGTCTCATCGAATAGGTGATTGACGAATCTTTTCCTGTCCTGAAATTCCAATTTTACACTTTAACCTCTCGTTTACGCGAGCGACGAACTCATGGACGGATCACGCTGTCCAACGAACATAGCCTGAGTATTAGTAAAAGTAACATGTATACCAAATTTCAACTAAATCGGTCAACTTTTACTCAAGTCATCGTCGAACACGCATGAGACAGACATGATGCATATTTCGTTGAATGTAAGAGGCTAACAAGAAATTTCCAGATTTCTTAAAATTGAGTGAGTATACTTCTAAAGGTTTTAGTGTTAATAAAACATTGTTGTTATTTCAATTCCCAGTGGAGTTACACTTATTATTATTCAATAATATAAGTGCTATTATGGTCCTATATAAATTAATATATAGGACCATAATGTAGGATTGCTACCTTACACAAACCATCCAAATTTCTTTAAATTCCGATAAGTACATTTTAGATATAGGTGTTAAAAAAAGATTGTGCACAAGTGGAAGAAAGTAATGGGCTAATTATGACCTATCATCCAAATTTCATTAAAGCATTTTTTAAGATATGGTTGTTCGCAAAAATTATGTACGAAAGACCGACACAAAACCAAAAATGTTCCCTGATGTCTGAAACGGATTTCAGTCTTAGAAATTTTTAAATCGGAGACATAAAATTGTTTCGTTCTTCAGAACGATCACATAGCTTCCATTTCCTTCGGTCAGCTCGGATTCAAAAAATGTTCAAAAAAATACATTAATTTGATGAAAAATAATCTTTTTAAAGTAATAAGATATTTGAAATTACAAAAAAATTGTTTTTCCGTGGTAGGCTGTGAAATAGTAACTTTAGAGCCTAAAAAACATAGCTAAAATCCATTTTTTCATTACGCGGACTTAAAAAATCTTTTCATTACTCCTAGCTGTAAAGAAAAAATCTTTTACGTCCTAGGAAATAAAAGATTTTTATTTTCCGGCGGGTAGTTGTCAAAACTTCCGTTAGTAGCCTACAGTCTTTGTAGAAATGCTTCTATTTTACGATTTTGGTAGTATTCATACTACGGAACGATTAAATTTTAATTTAAATCAAATTATAATTATTATTAACTACGGGAAACAGACAGAGAAAAATAGACTCCCCGCGCTGGAGTCTATTTTTCTCTGTCTGTTTCCCGTAGTTAATAATAATTATAATTTGGTTTGAAATGCTTCTAGTACGATTAAAATCCGCTAGATGTCAGTGCATTTTATTTATCTTTTCTTATAGTGTAACCTCTTTTTAAGGTTTCTTTTTTTAAGTCTTAAGTATGTACTAATATTTGTTATTATTATATATTGATTAGTGATTTATTTAATGTTTTTTCATTGTCTGCTACCTCGGAAAAAATTGCATATGCTACGCGACTGTGAAGTGTTTTTTCTTTACCTTGGTGGCGGTAAAGAAAAAACTCACTTCACAGCCTAGTAACATAATATACTATTATTTTAACGAGAATAAGTAAAATATAGGAGGGGAACAAATCGCAAAGACTAAAAACTGACCAGGTATATTGAATAGTAGATATTATAAATATTGGAGTAGATATAAATATCTATATAAAAAATATGAACTGAATTCTGATTTCCCATTTGAACCAAAGCTTTAGTCCTATTTATTTATAAAAATATTGTTTGTTTTTTTTATATAAAACCCTCCTGAATGAGAAGCTATGTTCCAGGGATTCTATTTTTATTTTAATGGTCTTAATCTGCGTATATGTAGCTCTCTAAAGTAATAACTGCGGAGGAAGGGAACAAACTAAATGATGTTTATGGGACCAGCTTAGAATTTGAGCTATACTACCACAACAGAGGATCTTCTGAGGGTTGATCCTGTATTTTTTTATGTACGACCTGTATTCAAACTTTGAGGTATATCAAGCTTGGGGTCTTAGGGAATTTATGAAAATGCTAGTAGGTATATGTTATAGAGAGCCTGTAAAGAGATATTTGGGCTGTAATGTTAATTACGCCGAAGAAGCGTCCTTTCGTAATTTCCATTTTGTTTTTAGTAATATTGATAAAAACTCTTCACTATTTAGTCTTTAAACAACCTGATTCATATTAGGAATTTATTAGTATTAATAAAATAAAAATCAGTTCGAGACAACTGAGATAAACTTTCTTATATAAGGGTTCATAGTTACTTAGCCCAGTGTTTTCCATTTATTAGTTTTCGTGTTTTTGTAAGTACATTTATCGCCCTCCACTTGAAAACATTCCTATCCTGAGCGGCCGGTAAAGTTCCATTTTACAGCCCTGGGGCCTGTAAAAATGCATGCTTTATCATTACAGGGCCGCTAGTAGTTCGAGAAGCGGCCGCTTCCTGGCCGCGGCGTGGCGTGAAAGAAGCGCTAGTAGTTCTCAGCGTCGCGTCAGCTGTTCAATTAGTAACAATAAATATTTTTATAACTGCGGTTTGTTTTGGTACTGATGTAACCTTAAATGCATTTATTGTTTTGAAGATTACGTCAAAATAGTTCGCATGTTTAGTAATTAGTTTACATGTGGTGTACGCACCACGAGCAGTAAGCGACATGACAGGCCTCGGGCGCTAAACGCACTTGTGCTTACTTCGTCCTCGGCCTGTAATAACGCCCTTACTGCTCTAGGTGCGTAAATAGCTATTACAACAATTTATCATAAAAATAACTTCTCCTCGGCGGGGAGTCGAACCAGGACTCTCTCCGTCCATTTCTAAGGAAATGGATTTTTCCAGGAAAAACGGCTGATATCCGTATTTAAATTCCGTTTAAATTCGTATTTAAATGGACTGAATTTCAGAATTTTAATCAGAATCGTCGGAACCTATCAATATAATAACAACCTGACAGAGACTAACAACACTTTTAAATTTGTAGTATATCAAAAACAAATGATTAATTTTTTTGTAGTTCAACAACTAAAGTTATACAGATTCTCGTTGACACGCTGTACGCGCATTTTTATAACAAAACGTTTGATACATAAGCACTTTAGTATGGGAAGTTTCAAAGTTACAGAATCGACCCTACTAATTGGCTAGACAGAGACAGGCTATAGAGTTGGAAACTCATGGATAACTATAACAAAGAAGATGGATATGGTCTCTCGTGAAATTCAATCCCATAATTAGTAGCCAACGGAAATAGGAAACTACCCAAACCACTGGGTGTTAGACACATTTATCAGTAACTTCATATCCCACGTGGAGCTACATCCGAAGCATTCAAAACCAGGTGGACGAACAACCCTCCAATTTAATATTTATCAGCTGACTTTCGTTTTAAATTCAATTCAAACGTACAACTTGTCCTGGAAATACTTTTAATATTGGAAACGACGGGGGGTCATCACTTACTGGGATAGTCACCACAGAAATAGATAGCACGGAAAAATGTGTATTACTATATAACGATAGAGGTCGCAGGTGCATAGTCTGCCAGAATTTTCAAAGTAGTTTTTAAAAGGTTTAAAACTACGGCTTATTGAATGGATGTACCGACCATATTTCACTTGTATTTTTTAACAAATTTTTTCTCTACATATTGCAATATTCATACTCGGCTTATCAAGCTGAGTTATTTATATCTATCTTTACATTATTAAAAATATGTATTTTAAATCCACATTCCATTTTTTAAAAAAAACTTTTTGTACAACACTGCGTAAAAATGAATGGATTTTGTTCAGCCAAATTTCCGCCTATATAGTCGGACCTGTGACGACAGATAGACATATATTCATACATAAAGACAGAAAAAAAGTTAAAGCCGGTTTTTGTTTTCTTAATTTATGACATTAAAATATATCCAAACATTTTAGTGTCGATGTACTGACAAAACTTTAATTTTATATTTTCATCAGTCTTCAATTAATCTCTTTAATATTATATTTTTTCCTCTTTTCTAGGAATGATATAATAAAAAAATTATATTTAATTATATTAATTTATTTAGTAATATTTCGCCCAATCCTGGGCATCATCATCATCAGGCCTTATG
Organism: Gerris lacustris; assembly: GCA_951217055.1. Classification (NCBI taxonomy): domain Eukaryota; kingdom Metazoa; phylum Arthropoda; class Insecta; order Hemiptera; family Gerridae; genus Gerris; species Gerris lacustris. The sequence continues at coordinate 16,047,153 of OX578284.1, forward strand.
TCTGCTTTTAATATTGTAATATATACATATTATCAACATTTATTTTGAGTGAAGGAGCAACAGTTAAATACGATCTACATCACTATAGTGTTAGCACTGTATTAACATTAACAGTTACTCTAGTAACTGTTGAACACTATAGTGATGTAGAACATATTTAACTGTTACTCCTTCACTCTAAAAAAAATGTTGATAATATGTATATATTACAATATTAAAAGCAGATATAAGACATGATGATGCCCAGGATTGGGTAAAATATTGCTAAATAAATTAATATAACTAAATATTATTTTTTATTATATTATCCCTAAAGACCCTATAAAAGGGGGGGGGGGGGATTAATTGTTTTTTTATTATGGTGTAGATGTAAATAATTTTCATTTAGTTTTATATTGTAAAATGGCAATAGAGAGCTGAAGCAATTAATAACTTAATTTCTTGATTTATTTTAAAATGGCAATAGAGAGCTGATGCACTTTATAACTTGATCTCTTGATTTATTTTAAAATGACAATAGAGAGCTGATGCACTTTATAACTTGATCTCTTGATTTATTTTAAAATAAGAGATAGTCAGGGTGCCCATAGGCAAAAAAAGTCAATTATACATACTCTTTCCAAACCTTTTTCTATGGCTTGTTTAGGCCAAGTCTGACACCTTTTTCCTCTATGACTTTTTTTGGTATTGGGGCGATTTTCTTTATTTGGGCCCTATAACTTTGACGCCTCAGACTGGAAAATCGAAAAAAGTTCTGCGTCAGACAATATTAATATGTTGTGTTATAGGGTTCAAATGATGTATCTTGAGAAAATCAGCTGCTTATTAATAATTAATTAATAGTAATTAATAATAATTAATATTAATTATTATTAATTAATAAACAGGTCAAGTGTGTGCTAGTCAGCACACAGCGAGGGTCCGTAGGCCACACTATATAGTGTTTAACTGTAAAGTGTATAAACAGTGTTTTTTTAAAATGCTAAAAAGCTTACTTTGAACCATTCAAAGGGTCTGATATTCTTAAAACACACTCTGATAAAGTATTTTTTTGCCACTGAACCGGCCTACAACCATATAAATACATCGAAAAGACCATAATTATAAAAAAAAAGCTTATTTTATCAATAAAAAATAAAATAATATTTTTTTCGAAATTTCAAAAAAGTGGTATCATTACTTTTGGTCGAAGAATGTTCAGGAATGTTTTCAGATTTTTTGCACTTCACATAAGCGAGATAGAGGGGGGGGGGGGAGGGATACGTTTCAAACCCGCTTCAAACTCGCCTACGCTCGCCCTATCAAAGTTATAACCAAAGAATTATATATTTTTGTAATCAGCTCGACGTACCCTTTCATATAATACCCCTCACGGTGTCCAAAAAAAATAAAAAAATTTTAACCCTTAAGTTTTTTTACCCTAATTTTTTTTTTTTTAAGTCGCTATATTTTTAAAATATGTGGGCAGGTACAAGACACATACATGCCAAATTTCAAAGTGATCGGACGAAAGGTGTAGCCGTGAGAGCACGCGAGAGGACGGACGGACAGACACACGCAGGAAAATATAAGGGTCCTTGGTTTTGCCTACGGACCCTAAAAAATTATTCTTGAATTATTGTCTAGGAGATAAAAATAAGTTTTCTGGAACTTCGGTAAATAGACAAAAAATCCTTATGGCCTATAGTTATACAGCGTCAGGAGTGAATCCGAAAAGAACGACAGCCACAAAACCGACCGTCACGAAATCGACCGATGACGATAACTTGAGTAAATGAAGGACGATTTACTTGAAATTTGGTACACATGTTCATTTTACTAATGCACAGGACGAGTTCGTTAAACAACGTTATCCACCCAAGCGATCAAGCGCAACGCTTGAGTAAAAATAAGCTTCCAATGTAAAATTGTAATTTTAGGAAGGGAAGAAATTCAATCCTCATCTATTCAATGAGACAAACAACATATATAAATAAATTGTTTTAATTTTTAAGTTTTTGGTAGTTTTCATACTACGGAAAGTTAAATTTTAATTTAAATCAAATTATAATTATTATTAACTACGGGAAACAGACAGTGAAAAATACACTCCTGTGCCGGGATTTGAACCACGGGCCTCTATATAGTAGTATGAAAACTACCAAAAACTTAAAAATTGAATTTCGAATTGATTGTACAAGGTACAGGTACTAATTGAGTACTTTATAATTATAAGCGTTAATTCTTGATTTAGTTCTAATGTCATAAAATTTGACTGTCTAAATGTATATGAATATTGAAAGCTTGGATTCGGGACTAGTTATCGATTACGGTAGTGAAAAATCATTCTCCTGCGTAGCTTAGATGGAAGAGCGCTATACTGGAAATATAGAGGCCCGTGGTTCAAATCCCGGCACAGGAGTGTATTTTTCACTGTCTGTTTCCCGTAGTTAATAATAATTATAATTTGATTTAAATTAAAATTTAACTTTCCGTAGTATGAAAACTACCAAAAACTTAAAAATTGAATTTCGAATTGATTGTACAAGGTACAGGTACTAATTGAGTACTTTATAATTATAAGCGTTAATTCTTGATTTAGTTCTAATGTCATAAAATTTGACTGTCTAAATGTATATGAATATTGAAAGCTTGGATTCGGGACTAGTTATCGATTACGGTAGTGAAAAATCTTTCTCCTGCGTAGCTTAGATGGAAGAGCGCTATACTGGAAATATAGAGGCCCGTGGTTCAAATCCCGGCACAGGAGTGTATTTTTCACTGTCTGTTTCCCGTAGTTAATAATAATTATAATTTGATTTAAATTTAAATTGTTTTAGTAAAACCAACACCGACGCCGCTATGAAGTGTTAAAGATCATTAAAACTATTATAGTGGACCCAAACGTGTGTAGTGGACGTTCTAACGTAACTTCGTAAATAAAACTTCATGCACATCGTCTTAAGTAAGATTAAAACACGCATGTAAATTTTCAACCTAATACAAGCAGAAGTTTTTGTAGTGAAGACATATATTTTAAATTATTTGAATTTTGCCTTCATCTCCACTAAGTACAGATAGTTAGTAACTTTAAATTTTGTCTCTTATCTAACTCCGCCATGTATAAGTAGTTAGCATCATGTACTTAGCAGTGTGATTTTATAATTAATATTCAATGAAAAGCGCAAGGAATTTCGTTCCTACCGGGTTTCCCGAAACACTACTCCTATTTTATTTTTTATTTTTATATTTTCTTACTTTTCATTTAAAGGTTAAATAACTACAAGGAACAACTGTGAATGAAATGGAAATTAAGGGTGGTGAGGGTCAGTCAAAAAATGAAAATAATAATTCTATCCTATTATACCTTAAAGAAAGAAATAAAGTTGTCTCAAACGTCGGTAAATTCATTACTTGGAATTTTACTTTTGCAAGATTTCATTATCCTCAATTTTCATTCAAGGAACTATCCTCAATTTTCATGTAAACAATCCCCAATATCCATTTAAATCGACTAAACTAATTGTGTGAAAAAACCACTGTAGTAAATTGTAGTAGGCTAGAGGGTTTATTTGGAATGAAAGTCCTTTGAGTGATATAATTTTTTTATTTCATCAGTGTTTTCACCCAGGGAAACTGAGCTTCTTCAGTGATCTACAAATAAACATTTTACAAATTGTAAAGGAACAAACAAAAGTTTTTTTTTTTAATTACAAAGGAAAAACATTATAAAATTTCCTTCCTATAGTTCCTTAACCTTCAAAAAACCCCCAGGAAATCCCCTCCACTTACCTTACCTATTTATCCTACCTGGTTTTCCACACCTCTCTCATTCACTTCACACAAGGACATAGTGTGCAATCCTTATTGTTTCCTAACTTATTATATAGTGTTAAAGATATCCTGAGACCTGTGACTTTAATTTATTTATTTTTATTTAAATAAATAAAACATTTTGTTATGAAAGTTTGCTTTGACTACAATTTTCTTTAAGCGGTCATAATTTTTAAAACTTCTGCTAAGATTTTTTTATAATGTTTTTCCTTTGTAAATCAAAAAGACTTCCTTTGCAATTCATGCGTAAAATTTTAATTTGTAGATCACTGAAAAGGCTCAGAGTCCCTGGGCGAAAGCACTGATGAAATAAAAAAAAATATTTCACTTGAACTACTTTCATTCCAAGGAAGTTGAGGATATCGAGGATCAGTCAAAATTACACAAACATAATTATTATTTTATTATACCTTGAAGAAAGAAATAAAAATGTTTAAAACATCGGTAAATCAATAAATTTCATTTTTACATTTGACTGATTTCTCTACCCTCAATTTGCATTTAATGGTTTGAAAACAACATCGGGCTGAACTATAAAGTCAAGAAAACTATTAAACCTATAAATCCATCTAACCCTAACCCATTTGCAACCGGATTATAAAAGTATAAGGCTAATACAATAGTAAAAAAAAAAAAAAAAAAAAAAAAAAAAAAAAAAAAAAAAAAAAAAAAAAAAAAAAACTCGACCCTACTAAATCATTTAAAAAAATTGTAATTTCAATTTAAAAAATAATTATTTTGCAAAATTTAACTCTAAGGCGTTCAACTGGTCATTAATTATACTAATTTCGTTTAATATTTATGACTTATTTCAGGGGGAGGGGGGAACTAATATATTATGATTATGCAAAAGTACGATTTAATTTGGGTAAAAATTAAAAAACCATAAAACGTTCCAATAATAAATATACATAATAAAATGAATATAAACGGTTGTTTCAAATTATAATTATTTTTATCTTGGCCACTTATAGGATTTTCAATTAGTTTTAAATAATAGTGGTATTATACAATAATAGCTTTTTAGTTTATTTTTGAAAGTTAAAATTTACAGACAGTCGACTAAACGCAAAGGGAAGTTTGAAGCTATGATTATTTATTATGTCGCCGTATAATATTTGAATTAATTTTATAACTAGATCTCCTTTTATTACTTCACAGACTAATCCAAACTATAGTCGTCTTAATTTAAAGAATTTTTCGCAGAACTCCAATAAGACAAACTGTTGCATATTTTTAAAAGATAATATTTTAACTGAGGGAGAAAATCATCTAGCGATACGTAATTGTAGGGAAACTTTGAATAATTGAAAATCATCTAGCGATAGGTAATTATGTTCATACGAAATATGTACACATTTATGTGTGTTACATTCAGATGCCACACCATGTGATTTCACTACAGGATTATTTGTACAAGCGATATTTCTGACTTAATGTAACTCTTGAAAAAAACTAACTAGCCTATCTTGTTAGCCTTGAAGTGACACAGGCAGTTTTTTGTTGTTGTTGTTTTTGTTCAGACCTCTCCAGCTCCCTATATCTCCCTCGGCTGCGCCTCGGGAGCTAATTAGGGTTATTCCCTCGGCTTCGCCTCGGGATTTAGGGACCATGGTTCTTTCGGCTTTACCTCAAGAACCAACTTTTTCGCTCAGGGAATAATGGCTTACTTTACTCCCTAGGTGCATAAATAACTATTTTAATTATGGCTCCTTTTTTTAACCTTAATTTTGTAAATTAAATCATGTAAATACTAGGTTTCATTTTACTGCGAATACCGAAAGGAGTTGACAATTAAAATAAGTTTGTAATTAATTTTATCTTTTGCATATACCTATTCCATTCTATTAGTAGTAGTCTAGTACTTCCTACTAGAACGGGTAGGACGATCCACTTGTTTCATGTGAATTCATCCAAATTTTATGTTCACAATATCAACGAAACCCTTTTTACGCGAGACTTCACGCACAGCCATTTTTATTATTTCCTATTTGCCTATTCTTTCTCAAGTAAGACTCACACCAATATTTGCATACGTATTTTTCACCGTCGTGTCATTTAAGCTGGACCACAAAGGGGTCTTATTTTTCCCATTATACCAGGCGTCTTTTGACATAACTTTTGCCAGGGTTATAAACACACATTTCCAGGGTAATATAAATAAATATACTTAAAAACTAGTATTAAATAATAACCACTGTTAAACTAAAAATATGATCGCAGAACGATAAAAATATTTTTTTTTGGGGGGGGGGATAAGCTCCAAATAAAACTGTAGATTTTGTTTGTACAAACAAAACAAAGCTTTCTTTATACATAAAACTAAATTACCTACATTGAATTAAATAATATTTTTTTACCTTAAGATGATATGAAATCATTCTAAGCTCACATAATATTGTATATATGACTATAAGTTACCACCACTGGTGGTGACATATATGTTATTTTTTTCCATTAATAACAAACCAAAAATATAAAGTAATTTTGATTTTGTTTTTTAAAATTTTAAACCTTAATCTCTAAAAATGTATGGTTATAAACAAGAGGATGTCCGATAAAATAATATTTTTAAAGATATATTTAAAAAAAAAAAGTGAAGGGTGGAAAAATACTGCAAGGGCCCATAGTTGGAAGGAAATTAATGATGTATTTGTCCAGAAGGTTTTCAACTATAATAAATCACCAAACTTTAAATGAAAGCCTTCTGTGATACCTAACCTGTGACAACATTGTAGGTACAAAGACAAATAATTAATTCATCAAGGTATCGGTAGAGTAAACGACCAGCGATGTGAATAATACGCATCCTAAACATACTAAACCTTCAATACATCATATGTATTGATGGCTTAGTGTGTATTGCAGTTCAGAAACAAGATTACTACACTTGGGTTGACTACATTGTAACCAATTACCAACAGAGAAGACATTGTATTGTTTCACCGACATTCGATACTATATTAAGGATATCTATGCAACTGTATTAATTACCTTACCAGCTCAAGTAACTAATTCCTCTAATTGTACAGTTATTATAACTGTCTCAACAACAGTATTATCATGACAAGTCGGTACGAATGCACTCAGATTAACTTTCTCAATTATAGTATCGGTTCCAGATCCAATAAGCATTTTGTTTTCGATTTTTTACAAAATACGAATAAGATTTATTTTCATCAATATCTCGAAAACTATATTTTTCCTGGGAAAACGGATCATATCGTTAGATTCTTATTTAAGCGGACTACACGATAGATTTTTTTTTTTTTTTTTTTTTTTTTTAATCAAAATGTGGGAACAGTTTTTGAGGAATATTTTTCTCGTTTTTTTTTCAGAGTTAGAAGCCAAAATACATTTCTCAATTTTGCCTCGGGATATGATTTTTCTGAACAGGCATGCCAGATTTCGTCAAAATCGGCCCAGTAGTTTAGGCTCCAAGCGTCTTACACAGACATAAGACGACAGACAAACATTTATATTTATTTTTACAAAAAAAGCACTTTTATGGACTCAGGGGACCTCAAAACGTGTAAATCCATCAAAATTGAATTTTCGCCCTATCACAATACTTTCTCTTTATATGAGAAAATGAAAATGTTTTCAAATATTTTATAAATTAGAACCTAATTATTAAATACGTCAAAAGATAAGGGAAACAACAAAAGTTGTGGGAATGTTATGGCTTTTAGTTAGGGGAATTAACAAAAGTTTTTTGAAAACGTACGAGTATTATGATGAAATTTCTACATAATTAATTATCGTAAACGAATATTGAAAGTTCTAAATTTCCAGATACTTAAGTGCCTTAAGACTTTCAAACATTAAGTAGTAAGACTTAAAAATTTGTTCAGCACATATATAACAATATTACACATAAAATAAACATCGAAATGTATAAAATTAATTAATGAAAATAGCTACAAATCTTTAAGCATTTTTAAACAATTGTAATTCAGTGTCTCTATTAACCGTCAATAGCCCTTAAACATTTTAAAAGGTGTTTTTATTAATATTATTATTATTGCTTCCGAGCTTACCGAAGGTAACGGAAGCATTGTGTTCACTTTCGAGAACGAAAAACTTTTATGCCTCCGATTTTAAAAATTCTAAGACAGAAATCCGTTTCAGACATCAGGGAACATTTTTGGTCTCGTGTCTGTCTGTCTGTGTGTCTGTCTGTCGGTCTGCGTCCGTGAATTATGAAACGTGCGACGATAACTTGAGTAAATGTCAACCGATTTTGATGAAATTTGGTAGACATGTTCATTTTACCAATGCCCAGGACGAGTTCGTTGGACAACGTTATCCCTCCAAGCGTTCACGACCAACGCTCGCGTAAACGTGAACTTCAAATTTAAAATTGGAATTTTAGGTCGGGAAAAAAATCTAACTTCATCTATTCAATGAGACAAACATTTTTTCAAATACAATTTTTCACTTAAACCAACAGCGACACAGCTATGAAGTGTTAAAGATCGCTAAAACTATTAATAGATTTTACACAATAAACATTATAACAATAAAGTACATGATAGGATGCGAGGAAGCTATGTTCCACACTAATTGGCAGTATATTTTTTTCTTTTATTTTATTGTTTCTGAGATTATCGAAGGTAGCTGAAGCATTAGGATCATTCTGATGAATGAATTCTTTTAAATTCTCCGACATCAAGAATTCATGGATAGAAATCCGATACAGACACAAGGGAACGTTTTCTCGTCTCTCTGTCATTCCGACATTCGGTTAAAATTAGCCCATTGTTGGTTCCATATTCATTTTTACCTTCTGCACCAATTGCAAACATAATTTTGTTGTTATTACCAACAATATCTTCATCATATTCTTATTGAGTGCACAATTGAAGATGATTGGCGAAAGTGGAACCATGCTTTAAGCCTTTTAATTTAAAATCAAATATTATTTATTAATAATAAATCACCACAGGGACCGGTGTAGTCGAGGGATTAGCGCACTCGACTCTGAAACCAAGGTGTAAACCCCGGCTGTGAGTTCGAATCCCAGCGGGGTAAGACATGTTTCACACTGATAATCTCATCGATTAGATGAGTAAAGTGGCCGGATAACCCCCGTCCTGTAATAACCCTGGCAGTTGATCGGGACTAAAACCCAAAATAAATAAAAAATTAAATCACCACCCTTTCCCCAAGCTGTAAAATGATTTCATATATTTATATTATTACCTCAAAAATAACTAAATACCTTTTAACCTATTTTATTAGTTAATAGTTCAGCTTTATACAGTAATTAGTCTAAGTGGATTAAGTTAAACTTAGAAAGGACTTAATATACCATATTATTTTACAGCCTCTAGTTAAATTTATTGGATCCTTTGTATAAAGACTTATGCATGAGAAATTATTACAATATACATACTTGGATTATAAGTAATATAATTTAAAATGATTTAATTATAAATTTCAATAGGATAATGATAATAAATTTTAGATATATTGTTTTAGGGATATTTGTCTCTATTTATGTGTAATAATAAATCTATTTTACATAGTTAAAATAATTTTACATTCCTTTGCCTGTTGTTATAAAGCCATACAGATATAGGTAGTCTTACATGGTAATTTCCATAGATAGTTCCACGCTGGTAATAGTTAAATGAATAAGGAATGTAAGGATCAACATACGTGATAATTTTTGTATGATAATTGTAACTAAATCCATATGATTTATTGTTTATTGTTTTGCATGATATAAGATCACTTTAAAATATGATATGAATAACATTAATTTACGTCGTTTAGCATAACATATCACTCACACCACAGTTTCCAAACAATTTTAGTAAAGCATATTATATAAACTTATAATATTATATTGCAATAGTCGTTCATGTTGTTTACAGTAATTTAGGAATAGACTCATGAAAAACGGAAAGCCTCTCCACAAAATGAATGGTATCAATCTTGCTTTTGCTTATTTTTAAAATTGTTATTTTATATTATCTTTTTTTTTCATAAATTGATTAATTAATTTTATTTATATTATCTCTTTTTTCGTATTATTCCTTTCTGCTTATTAATTTTTTGCCTACGTTTACATTAACTGCTTATTTTTATTGTTATCTCTAATTTTTTAGAAATGGAATTCTTATGGTTCATAAACTTTTTTCTAATATAGTTCTTATGTAACAATTTTGATTTCTTAATGCACTGATTATGGCCGAGAGGCCAAAAACTATAGTTTTGAAAACTATTTTCTGAAGAGGCGTTCCCATATTCATGATTCTATTGACACCAACTCCACTTGGGGTTTTAATCTTAAATTTGGAATGTTACAGCGTTCTAACAACCAATTTTATAGCCTTTCATTATATACATATATATATATATATATATATATATATATATATATATATATATATATATATATATATATATATATATATATATATATAGGGTGATTTGCGTTACATGTGAAAACATGAAGTAGGTTGTTCTACGTCTTATGGGCCACAAAAAAACGCTATATAAACCATGGGTCAAATCTTAACCATTTTCCCGCAAGGTCAAATTTTATGATTATTTAAAGATCGCATACCTTTTCTTATAAAAACACTTATTGCTCCAGAAGTATAAAAGCTAGGACAAAATGTTTGGTATTATAGCAGAGCTGACAAATTTTCAAATAAGAAAAGTGTAATATTAATTTTCATGCCCTCAACTTACATGACAAACAATGTATACAAATTTTATAATTAAGTAAAAAATTAAAAAATCAATTGCTTTGCGGTTCTATAACTTCTTGTAGAATCGAGCCTTAACTTTTCGGACTTCAGGAAAAACTTCCTTATATACTAACGTTTCGATCGATATCAATATTATTACCCATTCATTGGGCGGAATTTTTATTAAACTTCGCTGAAAGTAAAAAAAAAAAAAAGTGTTTATTGTTGCTATTGTTGACTTACAGGTGAGTTAATAATTAAAAACAAGCAAGGTTGGTTTAGTATACTCATCTTTGTGTGAAAAATAGCAACAATAAACATTTCACGTTTCATTCAGAGTTTTTGGGGGGTAGCGCCACAAATTTGGAGCTAAAATTAAATTCTCGTTCTCGCCGCGGGGTATGATTTTCCCCTACTACCAACTAAAACTAAAGTAAATATTAGTAGACATAAAAAATAAACATTTCCATTCCCAAAATACATTCCAAACAAATTCATCTCAAAATTTTCACTCTCACCCCGAGAAAATTAACTCTTTAAAAGATAACATTTTATCCAACATCTATTCTTTTTTTTATTTTTCCCTCTACTACAAACTTAACAGCAAATATTAGCTGTTAAGAATAAATATATACATTCCTAAAATAATTTGCAAACAAATTTTTCTTATAATATTATAAAAAATCTTAGATTTTCTTTAAAAATATTTAATTCTGAATTGATGTGATAGCATTTCTTTTTGTTTTGTTTTTTACTCGTCAGATACGATGGATTTTATATTTATATATCTTGCTCAGTTAAGATCATTTTGAGATTAAATTTAATCTTACTTAAATAATTATTATTACATATTTATTATACAGGGTGGTCCAAAAGTCCCCCCCCCCTCTTAACTTCTGAACGGTTTGAGATAAATTAATGTAACTTGGGGGATCTTTACCATGCAAAGGGAAGTTTGTTTTCATATAATCGCCCACTAGGGGCAACCATCCACTTTGCCCCCAGGCCACCCAACTTTAAAATTTCAAATTGGAATGTATATTTTTGATAGCATATTTAGAATTTACGGTGAAAAATAATTAACTTTTACTTGTAACTTTTTTTTCTATTTCCAATATTTTGCCCCCTATTGGGGGGCAGAGATAGCAAAATAACCCTTCCGATAATACGTTGTAAAATCTAAACGGTTAGAGATAAATTAATGAAACTTAAGGGATCCGTACGATGTAAAGGGAAGTTTGTTTTCATGCAATCGCGCTGTAGGGGCAACCTCCCATTTCCCCCCCCCGGCCACGTAACTTCAAAATTTTAACCTAGAGATATTTTGATAGCAGATTTAATTTAATTTATTTAGGGCAAAATGGTGGTTGCCCCTAGTAGGTGATTGCATGAAAACAAACTTCCCTTTGCATGGTAGAGACCCCCAAGTTTCATGAATTTATCTCAAACCGTTCAAAAGTTATGAGGGGGGGGGGAGACTTTTGGACCACCCTGTATAATTATTGTTATTTATCGTGCCTAGTAATACAATATAGGAAATGTTTTGCTCGTAATAATTTAAATAACCTCCAAACTGCGATGCGCAGGGTATTTTATTCTTAAAAACTGAATGACGATGTGAAATATAGTCCTGATACTTTTTGTAAATGACATATAATTTCAATGGAAAATAATTGTTTAAATTTGTCGAAATTAATTGGCCAATAAAATTAGTTAATTTCAATTATTGGAATTTTTATAATTTTTGGATTTCTCATTGTAAAAATGTAGTTGGAATTCGCTAATTGGAAAAAATATCCCATTTATGAATTAGAATTGAATAAATACATTTCGGATTCATTATAAAGTAAATTTCACTAAATAAACGTTAATATATTATATATATATATATATATATATATATATATATATATATATATATATATATATATATATATATATATATATATTATATTAATATTATTATTATTATTATTATTATTATATATATATGTATGTGTGTGTGTGTGTGTGTGTGTGTGTGTGTGTGTGTGTGTGTAGTATTTAAAAAAACGTGTTTTGTCACGAGAATGGAATCTAGTAGGAAATCACTGGAGCGCAATTCCCTTTTCTAAATTACCTATTCCAAAATTCAGCGTTTATTAATCATTTCATTCTATGATGATCAAACTATTCTAGCCAGTGAACATGGGAGTTTCAAAGGGAAAATTCGAGACGTTTGTAACATCACTGACTAAGATAAAGGATATAATCTAGAAGGAGTTTATTCAAGGAAAATTTGCCTAAATACCAAAATCTTCCAATTTAGTTAGTTTGGAATCAAAGAGCTAGATTAGTCGCCTCACTTGTTACGTCTTAGCTAGCTTTAATGAAGATAAACTTATTTTAGATTGCCCTAATGAACTTAACAGATAAAGTTCAACTTAATCTAGAAGGAAATAAGATAAAGATTGTCGTCTTAAGTAAAGATTTGATCGTATTAAGGTAAGAACAATTTCTCTGCTGATACTTTGTTCATTTTTTGAGATGATTAATTTAGAATAGGTAATTGTAGAAGGTAAAGTTTGTGTCTTTACTTAGTTCCTTTATGTACCTTTACAAAATTACTGTTTTAAGCAAAGAAACCGTTTACTAAAGACAACAATGACCTGAAATATGGGTAATGATGAAATTAGTAAACGCTTTATTACATACTTAACACAGCGTAAACCTGAAGAAATAAAATAATATCTATTTAATCCAATGTAAACACGGTCAAAAGAAAAAACAAAATTCCTATATCGCCAAAACAAAAGCTGCTTCAAAAGCTGTTAATCGGCAAATATGATGACATTATAAAAGCTGAAAGCTAACAATTGCAAAATATGATGACTTTATAAAGGCTGAAAGCTGATTCAAAAGCTGCCAATCGGAAAATATGATGACTTTATAAGGTCTGAAAGCTGCTTCAAAAGCTGCCAATCGGAAAATATGATGACTTTATAAGGTCTGAAAGCTGCTTCAAAAGCTGCCAATCGGATAATATGATGACTTTATAAATAAACAAGAATCATATTACGCAAAGAGACAATTTATGCTATTCCCCATACATTTCTATTAAAATAATAATAATAGTAATGACGCTAATGAGATACGTTAGATCAAATATTAATTATATATGAAGATATGTTAGATGGGTCAGACTGGTTTCAAAAATTAATTTTAGTATAATTTTTTATTCTGAGTATTATAAATAACTTTTTTTTTTTTTAATTTAGATTCATTATAAATTAATATAGGTATATTTTATTATAAAAAAAACCAACCAAAATGAAAAAGGCAATTAAAATTAATTAAAAAAGATGTGAGGAAAAAACCTTTTTTTTATTATCTTTTTCCTAAGATATAATTAGGACAAAAAAAAAAATAATAATAAAAATAAAAATAAACAAGAAGGCAAATGAAGCTTTTTAATATAATTATTAAAATGTTCCACGTGCACTTTGATAAGTACAGTGCGGTGTTTTTAATTTTTTTTTTAAACAGGAATTTAAGACATTAAAAAGATAAAAGTATGTAACTTCGTACCTAAGTATGAAAATGAAAAAGAAATTATTATAAATTAATTTTCCCAAATAATCAAGTATCATCAACACTTTTCAAAAATAATATTTTAATTTATAAGTAATTACTGTGTATCTTTATTAAAGACTTTTCTCGCACCGAATTCATTATTTTTGTCTCAATTAAATGAATTTTCTTCACATTTAATTGTACATTAAACTTATAAAATCGATCTGAAAACAAACTTTCCCATGAGCATACCTGGAATAAAAAAAGGCAGCCTTCACTACTAGTAATATAACAGGCGAGGGCAAATGGGGCAATTCGTTGAGTTAAGTGTGGCGCCCACTCAAAAGTTTATTCTTTTTAGTTTTGAAAATTTTAAAAGTTCGAAATCTACATTCGCATATTTTATGAACAAATTTATTTATGATATTATTAAAGATAGATTTCCAACGTCTGAAATAATACTTGTTAAAAAATAAGCTAAGAAAATTTGAGTTATTGGAAGTAAAAGAGGATAAGGCATTGCAAATGCAGCGCAAATCTACTTCTATAGTTGAATTTAGTAACTCGTGTCACAATCGAAATATGCAGACTTAAAGAAACCTGCTCGTAGTCTAATTTAATTTTTTGGTACAACATAATATTGTTATGGATCTTTATACTCTACAATGAAGTTCATGATGACAAGTATCGTTCTCACTGGACCAATCACTATCTCGCAAAAATGCTACGGACGTATTTAACAAATTTTACGTAATATTTCCAAGATTTGACCAAAGTTCTTCGCTCAACGTTTTATTATAATTATTATAAAAACTTTGAAATAATTATTCGCATAAATTGTATCTTCATTGTATTTTCTTTTATGGGTACTTAAGACTTGTGTAGAATATGCAAATATGTTAGATAATTTAATTAAAATTAAATTTATTAATTATAGTGCACATGGCTGTTTATAATACATGAAAAACCGGTATGCAGCTCTTATTGACCTCATAAGTGCACAAACCTAATATAATACAATTGTCTGTAAGTTTGTACGTTAGTAGGAGGTAATTCTCTAGAATTACTGATCAGTTTCTGTCAGTCTTCAAAAGGAAGGTCTTTTATCACTATCTACATGATATTTCGAATTTTAAATTTTGTTACACAGGTGTACAATGTACAAAAGTTAAAGGTAATAAATACCCTTCAAGCATCTCGTCGGAAAGCTCTTTAAGATCCTATTCACACGGTGAAACACAAATATCTTCCCAAGCTGCTTCAGACTGGGAGACTGAGTGATTCAAGTATCCCGTCATCCTCACACAACCACAACTCGAGTTGCGCATACAACTAAGTTGTCTAAGGTTTGATTTAAAATTAAATTTAGTTTTCATAGGCAATAGACCGAGTAGTGCCCAGTACTCTTCATCATTGTGTGTCACCTCCCAAACATAATGTTTCGTGAATCTAGTAGCGATGAGAATATCGTTATCCAGTGTTATTATTACTACCGGTAAAGAAGGAGAAAAGTGAGCTCGTTTTTAATGGATTCTTACATCGAAAAGAACATCAATTGTAGATACTTTGTTTCTGCAAAATAATTTCAGGAATCAGATGAAAAATATCTTTAACCCTGTTATTACAGCATGGGAAACGTTACCACTTCCGCTGCGAATTATAAATGCAACACTTTTTCACTCATTATGACATGTAGTTAAACAAGCCACGTTTAGTAGGAAACTGAGAGACTGGGAGACTAGGAGACTAGCATGCTGAGTCGCCTGGTTTCCGAGTTGCAGTCTCTCTGAGTCGCTGGTACTGGAGTGGATACACCACTTTGGAGGCTAATGCCCTCTTGGTATAGTAACGGGCCGATGATTGGCTGCTTGATTGAAGGTGATAGCTTGATGGATTATTAAACACACGAGGTTGATTTGGTACTCCTCAATATATTTCAACTATACTCCAAGAGGGCCAGTCACATAGTGACCCCTGGTTTGTTCCCAGAACAGGTCACCCGGCGGGGGCTATGAACCCCGCGTTATCACTTCCTACTTGTTGATCCATCTGAGTAGCACCACCTAATTACACGTGCTGAGTCTCTTAGTCGCCGAGTCTCCAAGTTTCAAGGATATTTGCGTATCCCCGTGTAAATAGGGCCTAAGAGTACCGTAATTAGTGATATGTACACTTTTGCACATAACAATGTACATGCCAAAGTACATGTACTCAAAATTCTTCGTCAAAGTGGTATATTTAGGACAAATTGTATTAGAATATTGACATTTTTTAGATAGGTTATTTCTTGCATCTACCCGTTTGGTAACTATATTTTTACAATAAGTAATTTTTATTCAAGATGGTGGACCTATACGTATTTGAAACCATTTTCTTTTCATTAACCACTACTTCTTAAAAACGCAAATATAAAATCATTGTATTTGGTATTGTAACGGGCCGATGATTGGTGATAGGTTGATGGATTATTAAACACACGAGGGTGATTTGGTACTACTAAATACATTTCAACTATACACCAAGAAGGCCAGTCACAGAATGATCCCAGAACAGGTCACCCGGCGGGGGCTATGAATCCCGCGATTTCACTTCCTCCTACACCGGTACAGTACTACTAAATACATTTTGAACTATACACCAAGAGGGCCAGACACAAAGTAAACCCTGGTTGGCTCCCAGAACAGGTCACCCGGTGGGGGCTAAGGACCCCGCGTTATCACATCCTCCTAGACGGGTACAGCATCATGATTTCTTAAATAATATTAATTTCTGCTGAGATTGAATTTTCTGAAATTTGATTAGAGGTGGAAATAGGGGAAATTAAAAAAGGGAGGATTTTAGCCCAGACGGATTATCCGAGGTTAGGAAATTGATACTTTGGGAGAGAGCATCTTTTAAGGATGTAAGCAGATACATCTTAAGGATGCGATAAGACACCGAGGGGGGGGAGGGAGGGGGGATTCAGTAGGAAAATACCTCTCTGCTTTTCCCAGAAGGTTAACTTTTAAAACTGTTTCTTCAGCAGTCGGAGTCAGTTACTAATGAGGGATTTTTGCAAATTGCATTATCAAAACACAACCTCCTGTAAAGCAATATTAGGGAGGTATGCAGGAAACTGGGGTATCTAGATATTCTCGCTTAGTAATATAACTTCATCTTTCTTAACATAAATATAGGTAATAATAAGAAGGCTTAACATAAGAAGATAATAAATAATTAGAAGACTTCACATAAGAAGGTGATAATAAGATGGCTTAACGTAAGAAGGTAATAATAAGAAGGTAATAAATAATAAGAAGACTTTACATATCAAATAAGAAGGCTAACCATAAGAGGGTAATAAATAATAAAAAGACTTTACATAAGAAGGCAATAAATAATAAGAAGGCTAACCATAAGAAAGTAATAATAAGAAGGCTAACCATAAGAAAGTAATAATAAGAAGGCTAACCATAAGAAAGTAATAATAAGAAGGCTAACCATAAGAAAGTAATAATAAGAAGGCTAACCATAAGAAAGTAATAATAAGAAGGCTAACCATAAGAAAGTAATAATAAGAAGGCTAACCATAAGAGGGTAATAAATAATAAAAAGACTTTACATAAGAAGGTAATAAATAATAAGAAGGCTAACCATAAGAGGGTAATAAATAATAAAAAGACTTTACATAAGAAGGTAATAAATAATAAGAAGGCTTAACATAAGAAAGTAATAATAAGAAGGCTAACCATAAGAGGGTAATAAATAATAAGAAGACTTATCATAGGAGGGTAATAATAAGAAGATTATAATAAGAAGGTAGTAATAAGGAGACCTAACATAAGGTAAGGTAGTTTATAAACCATCAAAATAAAATAAATACATTAAAAATAACACATTCCGAAGCGAAGCACGGGATTCCACCTGGTCCTTTATATTTCCACTTTATTTCGCATGTGAGAAAGTAAATGTTATATATATTTTTATTTAATTTGTTTCATTTTGTTTTTACTTCGACGGTTTCATTAAAACCAAATAAAAAGTTTTTGTGAATTTTAAATTCAATATAGACTTTTAATTTAAATCGATTACTGAGCTGTGAATAAATACAGTTCAATAATTATTAATTTTAGGACGGGAAACTTCTTTTATGGAGAAAAAATAATAATTAGAGCATAAAATATCTGGAATTGGAATTGTTTTGAAAAGATAACTTAAAAGAAATAATAAAACGTAAAAGTATGCTCCTAATACCTGGTTATTTCAACTTGAGTCTATCATTTATACAAAGTATTTAATTAAAGAGATTTTCACATGTTCTTAATGTGAATTTTACACACACATAAATCTTTACACAGGGTGAATGGCGATGTACGTGAAAAATGAATTAGGTTGTTCTACTCCTCAGGGGCTACAAAAAACGCTTTATAAACCATGGGTCAAATCTAAACGTTCCCTCACAAAGTCATATTTTAAGATTTTTTTTAAGATCGCATACCATTGCTCATAAAAACAAATATTCCTCAAAAACTATAAAAGCTTGATCAAACATTTTGGTTTCGTTGAAAAGCTAACAAACTTTCCTACAAGAAAAGTGAAATTTTAATTTGCATACCCTCAAATTAAATGAAAAAATATTTACAAATTTTATTTTTAAGAAAAAAAAACTAAAAAAAAAACAATTTTGTTGCGGTTCCATAACATGGTAAAGAACCGACCATAAATCTTTCGGACTTCAGTAAAAACTTCCTTATTTACGAACGCTTTGATCAAGATTAATATTATTACCTATTCATAAGGCAGAATTTTTAGTAAACTTCGCTGAAAGTAAAAAAAGAAACAGGAAATGTTAAAGGATAACACAAATAGTCTCTCCACGTAAATCATCACGATTTACGTGGAGAGACTATTTGTGTTATCCTTTATGATGACCTCCATTTACGCCCCTAGATCTATCATGTATATTGTTGTTATTGTGGACTGATTGAAGAGTACACTAAACCAATCTTTCTTTTTAGGGTATTGTAGATACTTCTCAAAACCCTTATACCGAGGGTGATGTGTCCGTCCGTCCGTCGCTCTTTGGTTCATAGGGTCCGAACCGTTTTCGCGGAAGTACTGAAAATTGAAACACTGGTGCAACTTTTTGACCCAACCACAGGAAAAATATACAGAAGTTCATAATTAGATTTGCGCATGTGCAATTCGAAAAAATGTGGTAAACTCAAAAATTTATATTTTTTTTAATTTTTGAGTAGGGTATCAAATGAAAGCTGAGAGGACACAAATATATATATATGATTTTTTAAATGTTGCATTCCTTATTGGTTAAATAAATCAAAATATACCCAAAAAAAATGTCCCCCCCCCCCCAACTACTATAGATCGGCTGGCGCTAAAATTTTGAAATAATTCATGCTAATATCTTATTGTAGGGCGATGAAAATTCCGGGAGTTCATCCCAAATTTTCAAAACTTGTTAATTTTGGGCGCGAAAAAGTGAAGTGCGCCCAAAATTTTATTTTTTTTAAATTTTGAGTTGGGTATTAAATGAAAGCTGCTGAAGAGTAGGACACAAATATATATACGCTTTTTTAAAATTTGCATTCCTTATAGGAGGAAAAAATCAAAATATACCCAAAAAAACTCCCCCCCCCCCCCCCCCCCAACCACTATAGATCAGCTGGTGCTAAAATTTCGAAATAATTCATACTAATACCTTATAGTGGGGCGATGATATTTCCGGGAGTTCATTACCAAGGTTTTAAAAATTACTAATTTTGAGCGCGAAAATTTGGAGTGCGCCCAAAATTTTATTTTTTAAAAATTTTGAGTTGGGTATCAAATGAAAGCTGCTGAAGAGTAGGATACAAATATATATTTGTAATGATTTTTTGAAAAATTTTGACATGATTCATGGTTACACCGTATGGTTGGGCGATGAAAATTTCCTAAAAAATGTAATTTATCTTGTCGTTATTACCTATAAAAAACATTGTGACTTCCCGGGGGATTGAACCCGGGATCCTTAGTATCGAAGAAAAAATAGACTGCCAAGTAGTGTGGCACATAGCTTCCTCGCGTCCTATCATGTACTATAACAATTATAGTTATATTACTTTATTGTTATATTGTTTATTTTGTAAAAACTATTAATAGTTTTAGCGATCTTTAACACTTCTTAGTGGTGTCGCTGTTCGTTTCACTAATCAATTGTATTTGAAAAAAATGTTTGTCTCATTCAAAAGATGAAGTTAGATTTTTTCCCGACCTAATATTCCAATTTTGAATTTAAAGTTCACGTTTACGCGAGCGTTGCTCGTGAACGCTTGAACGGATAACGTTGTCCAACGAACTCGTCCTGGGCATTGGTAAAATGAACATGTCTACCAAATTTCATCAAAATCGGTCGACATTTACTCAAGTTATCGTCACACGTTTCATCATTCGCGGACACACAGACCGACAGACAGACAGACAGACAGACAGACAGACAGACACGAGACCCAAAATGTTCCCTGATGTCTGAAACGGATTTCTGTCTTGGAATTTTTTGAATCGGAGGCATAAAAGTTTTTCGTTCTCAAAAGTGAACACAATGCTTTCGTTCCCTTCAGTAAGCTCGGAAGCAAAATCATAATTACATAATGGGTATGCTTAATCATCTACAAAACCCTAAAAAGTACTTGGACGCAAGTACTTCCCTGTGATTTTTTCATATTAAAAAAAGGAATGAGAATTATAGTATATATTATATAGAGTAGTAGTTAGTAAGTAAGTAAGTAAGTAAGTAATATTTTATTGTTATAAACATTTGTTCTTACAATACAAATACAAAGATCAAATTGACCACTCTTACGTATAAATAACTTATTTACAAAATTTAATAATTACTAATTAATTAATTTACGTAATAAATTTACGGTATAATTTTAACAATAATAAGTACATTGTACATCCTTAACCCTTGTTATTAGGATTTTCCTTATTCAAGTTAAAATGAATATACAGGGTGTCCCAACTTAAGTCTGCCAAAAAGAAGGGGCATATAGGGGACCCTAAAAGGAGTCAAAAATGTTATATTAACCTATGTCCTATCGGGCTTCGTTTACTGACTAGCGCCATTTTTAAAAATGTTGAGCTAAGCTTATTTTTTTACACTTAAACAACTGTATCTCGAGAACTAAGCGGGATAGCCCATTATTTTAGGTATCGTTGGAAACCTACAAATATTTGCTAAAGGAAATGTTATTATCAATTTTCATTTTTTTTTATTCCTTCTAGTTCAAATTTAGCTCAAAATGTATTTTTTTTTAAAATCAAAAAAATAAAGAAATTTTTGACGGCCCTTAGTGCTTAAACTAGTTACATCTTGAATTGTCCAGGCAATGGAAAAACTTCTTTATTTAATAACCTTTTCATGGATACCCATATTATTGTATGTTAAATAGGACTTTTTTACGTTATAGACACATTTATTGAAAAAAACTAATGTAAATATGAGAAAAAATTACTTTTTATTTAATATCTCCTCTTTTGAACGGTATAATCATTTGACTCGACTTAATCATAATAACTTTCAAAGTAAATGTGTGATGAAATAACAATTGTTGACTATTTTTAGTAGCCTGGAGTATGACCAATAATAGGGGAGAGGGGGGCACCTCTCCCTCTTGTAAATAAGTATGCAAAATTAAAAATTAAGGCTGAAAACTGTTTTTTTTTTTTTTTTTTTTTTTTTTTACTTTAAATCAAATTATAATTATCATTAACTACGGGAGACATACAGAGAAAAATAGACCCTTAGCATCGGGACTTGAACCACGGGCCACCTTTTTTTATTGTATAAAACAAAAAACAAACATTTTAGCGGAAAATTTAAATAAGGATTAACAAAAGGTAATAATAAGAAACAACATTAACAATAACAACAACATTTAAATTCTAACTACTTTGCGATTATGATTAAGTCGAGTCAAATGATTATACCAATTCCCAGTTCAAATTAAAGAAAAATTAATTTTTTCTCACATTTACTTTCGATTTATTCAAAAAATGTGCTTATAGCATAAATTTTTTTCTATTTAACATACGATATAATCATTTGACTCGACTTAATCATAATCACTAATCACTTAGAAAGTAAATTGGTATTTCAAAGTAGTTAGTATTTAAATGTTGTTGTTATTGTTAATGTTGTTTCTTATTATTACCTTTTGTTAATCCTTATTTAAATTTTCCGCTAAAATGTTTGTTTTTTGTTTTATACAATAAAAAAAGGAGGCCCGTGGTTCAAGTCCCGATGCTGGGGTCTATTTTTCTCTGTATGTCTCCCGTAGTTAATGATAATTATAATTTGATTTAAAGTAAAAAAAAAAAAAAAAAAAAAAAAAAAAAAACAGTTTTCAGCCTTAATTTTTAATTTTGCATACTTATTTACAAGAGGGAGAGGTGCCCCCCTCCCCCCTATTATTGGTCATACTCCAGGCTACTAAAAATAGTCAACAATTGTTATTTCATCACACATTTACTTTGAAAGTTATTATGATTAAGTCGAGTCAAATGATTATACCGTTCAAAAGAGGAGATATTAAATAAAAAGTAATTTTTTCTCATATTTACATTAGTTTTTTTCAATAAATGTGTCTATAACGTAAAAAATGTCCTATTTAACATACAATAATATGGGTATCCATGAAAAGGTTATTAAATAAAGAAGTTTTCCATTGCCTGGACAATTCAAGATGTAACTAGTTTAAGCACTATGGGCCGTCAAAAATTTCTTTATTTTTTTGATTTTTTAAAAAAATACATTTTGAGCTAAATTTGAACTAGAAGGAATAAAAAAAAATGAAAATTGATTATAACATTTCCTTTAGTAAATGTTTGTAGGTTTCCAACGATACCTAAAATAATGGGCTATCCCGCTTAGTTCTCGAGATACAGTTGTTTAAGTGTAAAAAAATAAGCTTAGCTCAACATTTTTAAAAATGGCGCTAGTCAGTAAACGAAGCCCGATAGGACATAGGTTAATATAACATTTTTGACTCCTTTTAGGGTCCCCTATATGCCCCTTCTTTTTGGCAGACTTAAGTTGGGACACCCTGTATATGTATATATGAATGCTAACATTCTTAAATACACATAATATATTCTTATACACTTACACATATACATACACACACCCACACTTACGTACATAGACATTCACACTTATATACATGAATTAAATTTTAAATAGAATAACATAATGAGCCATAATTTAGTTTAAAAAATAAATAAATAAATAAAAAACGACTATTTACATAAATAATCACAAGAAAGCTAGACAGATCTAGCCATAACAAATCAATGCAAGTAATAACTAAAACTGTTAAATTTAAAAAAATAATAAAAAAAATAAAAATGCATGCTCCATTTATTATTATTATTTTTATTTATTTTTTCTAAACTCTAACATAATTTGGCCGAAGAATCATCAACATAATAAATACTAAATACTACTAAACAACACTCTGTGTAAGTATATAAATAAATAATAAAGGTCTCATTATTCATATTCATTCATAAAGGCCTTTTTCTTATTCGTTTAATATAAAAGAACGTAATTTCAGAGCTTCGACTGTATAATAATAAACTGAGTTCAAGGCTTTGTTATCTGCTATTGATAATAATGTTTTCTAAAGAAAATATTTTAATATTGTTCTTGTGGCTAAATCTGTGTTCTCTTAGGCTTTGGTACTGGGGACATCTCAGCAGGAAGTGTTCGAGATCCTCGACTTCTTGGAGATCACATAAAGTGCAATTATTAGCTCCATCTAAAATATATCTGTTACCCTCCAAAGTTAGATGACAGCTAATGGCATTTGCCATTCGTAGTTGGCTTACAAGCTTAAGTTTCTTTATACATATTCGGAGGGACAGATACTCTTCTCCAGTTCCTAGGGAACTATAATATTTGTAATGCGGATTGTACTTAGATATAAGCGTAGCCTATACGTCGTCACTGATCGATATATTTATTGCTTTCTCAATTACATTTTTTAATTCTCGACTTACATTAGAGTAGTAGTTAGTATATATAGAGTAATTTTTAACCGTGATAAAACAATTAATAACAATCTATAAAAATTGTTAATTATAATTTATATCGGTTGAGAAAAGCAAACGGGATAGTATATATTTTTTTTTTTTTCTTTTAACCTCTGAATACTCTTAGAGGAAGAGAAATAAATTTGCCAACGAAACCAGAAACCATTACCATTCAAAATGAAACTGCGATGAATCATATTATCACTTTATCGACAGGTTCTTTGAATGACATTGATGGATTTGAGTACGGTATCAATAGATAGACCCCCTCATCCTCGTTGCCACAAAGCAACCCGTCGGGCTGTTCCAACTATAAACCCTCTGAAATCCTTCAACCACGAGGGTAGCAGAGAAAACCATCATCCATCTTCAATTGAAACAAACTGTAGATAGAAGTGGATATATGTAAATTAACGATCCATTTAAATAATGGATGGATAAAAATGGATTGGGGAGGGAAAAATATCAATAAAGAGTGGTTTTTTAAGGGAATAAAGAAATAAATAGGTAGTGCGTGAAGTCTCACGAAAAAAGGGTTTCGTTGGTGTTGTAAACATGAAATTAGTAAGAGGGGGGAGGGGGGCAAGATTTGATGTTTTTTGACAAAATTGCGTAGAAAATTAAACGCATTACTCAATTGTTATATATTTTTGTAATCTACTCTTCAATACCTTTCATTTGATACCCCACACAAAATTTAAAAAAATATTTTGCTTCCGAGCTTACCGAAGGTAACGGAAGCTATGTGATCGTTCTGAAGAACGAAAAAATTTTAGGTCTCCGATTTCAAAAATTCCAAGACAGAAATCCGTTTCAGACATCAGGGAACATTTTTGGTTCCGTGTCTGTCTGTCGGTCTGTCGGTCTGTCGGTCTGTCGGTCTGTCGGTCTGTCGTTCAATTTTTGCGAACCACCATATCTTAAAAACTACACGTCCAATTTTAATGAAATTTGGATGGTAGGTCATAATTAGCCCATTGTTGGTCCCATATAAGTTTCAACTTTCTGCGCTTATTTGTTTGTCATCCACATGCTCACAAACATACATTTATTTACAGCCATATCTTTAAGAGTAATCATCTGATTTTTATGAAATTTTCACAGTTTGTCGAAAGTAGACCGCAGATAGCACCTGCCTAATTTTAACCTTCTGCGCACTTTAAATCGTGCTAAATTAATATGTCTTATATTATAAAGCCGCATGGCTAACTGACTCACTGACTGACATTAATGTTTACCCACTTCCAGAAGAGCTAGAGACTTGTGGTTTGCGCCATTCGACGCGCAACGTCCATATTGTGAACCAAAATAATTATAAAAAGTTCACTTTTCCCCCTCCTTCCCCCCTTAAAAAAATAAAATAGGTGACTTGATTTTTAAGCTGGTTTGGGGGCTTGTTGCGGCTAAACGGTAAGTCGTATTAGAAAATGGATAGCACATGTGGTGACTGATTTTAAAAGATCTACAACTTTAGTCCTATGAGTTTTTGTCGTATCATCATCGGTTGTACCCTAGATGGTGATAATTTTGTTATTATTTGGTTTTATTTTTTTCCATTTTTGTCTTTGAATGGCCATAGTTTCTATAATAGTTGGCCGATTTTATTTCTGATTGCGGCGATTGAATCTCACACTAATGCTCTTTAAATTGAGTGTATTTTATTTCATTAGTTCATCCTACTTGCTGAGAACATGAGAGTAAACTTTTTCCCGTGCGCCGTGTCACGTGACCACTTTTGTTTGTTTTTAATATTGTGTCATATATCATTTTAAAGGCCTTGATATGTACATTAAAGCTATTTTATTTGTTGATTTTTTAAAAAATTTTTACATATACTTTTGTACCGATTTATAATTTTGTTGTAGATTAAAGGGTTTAAATTCTTTTTTGATATTGGGTTTTTTATTTATATGTATTTATTAGTTAAATGAATGCCCTTTTGTATTGTTTGTTTTTTAAAAATATAACTTTGGTACCTCAGAGTACAGGGGGTACAAACGTTAAGTTAATCTTTTATAATATTATGTATATCGTTGAAAAGCTCTTGCATATTAGATTAATTTTTGTTATATTCTTTTGTGTTATTTTTAGTTTTGAGGGGGGTAAAATAAAAAAAACTCTTTATACAGCGGTTTCTACGTATGGTTGCAGTTTTATATTTGTTTATTAAATTAATTATATGTGCGCTAACATTTGGTGCTGGTTGGAGGCTGGTTTATCGAGGTATTTTTCTTAATTTGGTCTTTTCTTTGCGAGGAAGCTATGTGCCACATTAATTGGCAGAGTATTTTATCCCGTGACATCAATCAGCCGCCATCTTGGATTCCCAGTTAATCCGACCACGTTGCTAATCTTATTTTTTCTTTGCCCCATCAGACCGCACATTTTTCTATATTTTTAGTATGAGTGGAAATACGATTTTAAGGGGGGGGGGGGGGACACGCAAAATTTTGATGTTGTTTGACAAAATGGCGCCGAAAATTGAATACTTTCCCTAAGTGGTATATATATTTGTAATTTACTCTTCAATACCTTTCATTTGATACCCCACACAAAATTTTAAAAAAATATTTATTTGGACATGAATTATCCGCCATCTTGAATTCCCAGTAAATCAGATCAAATTGCTAATCTTATTTTTTCTATGGCCCACCAGACCACACATTATGCATATTTTTCTATATTTTTAGTATGAGTGGAAATACGATTTTAGGGGGGGGGGGGGACACGCAAAATTTCGTTAGTTATCCGCCATTTTGGATTTGAACAGCTGACAATTTTGAGTTCGCTATATTTTTCCTGTGTGCGCGTCAAAACGATCTTTAATATTGGAAAGTTTCATGTTTCTATCTGTTTTTATTCAAAAGTTATTGGAACCGTACAGAGTGACAGACAGACAGACACATGAACGAAACTATAAGGGTTTCTTTTTTTGGTTTTACCAACGAAACCCTAAAAAGAAAAATAATAGATAATTTAAAATTGAGGTAAGCAACTTTTAAATAATAATTGAAGCAAGCGTAAGCGAGCTTCTTACATTTAACGAAATATGCATATTTTCTGCCTGTCTGTTTGTGTGTAACGTTCACGTGTCCGACGATAACTTGAGTAAAAGTTGACCGATTTAGTTGCAATTTGGTATACGTGTTCCTTTTATTTATACTCTGGCTAAGATCGTTGGACAGCGTGATCCGTCCAAGAGTTCGCGCGTAATGCTCGCGTAAACGTGAGCTTCAAATTTAAAATTGGAATTTCACGACAGAAAAAAATTCTATCATCACCTATTCGATGAGACGAACATTTTTTTCCAAATAAAATGTTGTAGTAAAACAGCGATTCCTTTATGAATTATTAAATATCGTTAAAACTATTAAAGCGGACCTAAACGTTTAAAGTAGAGAAAACAACGTTTTTTACCTATATTTTTACGTTCTAACGCAACGATTATAATAAAACTTCATATACATCGTCTAAAGTGCAATTGAAACTGGCATGTATGTTAAATTTCAACTTGATACAAGTAGAAGTTTTTGCGTAGTGAAGTGATACATATTATAATAGTTGAGAAGGAGATGTGTGGTTAGTGGAACAGTAAGAATGCAGGGTGGTTCCCTTACTACTAGCTGCTGTACTACTAGCATACCCTTTAAATATCAACTCATCATGTTTTATGATTATCTATTTTTTCAATATTCAATACATATTTATTACCTACTATTCACTCGCTTCAATGATAGAGCCACGCGATGCCTAGTATATTTTGATTTTAAATGTTTATATTATATTTAAAATTTTTATCAAAATGAATGGTTTCAGTAACATCATTATGTTCGAAGTCTCTTGTAAGCATGTCACGTCTAGAACAGATTTTACCTTGAGCAGTATTGAATAAATTTTGGACTGAATATGAATTATTATTGAAGGTGGAGAAGGAATGACATGAATGTATGATCTACCACTGAGATATTCTGGAAAAATATTTCTGGTATTGAATTTTTTGGAGGTTAGAAATTGTGGCGAGAACGCAGGGATACATATGTTTATAAAGCTATTGTCGATCAGGACACAAAAAATCAAGTTCGCAAAGAAAAAAAACAACAATAATTCTCTCTAACAAAACAATGTAGCTTATTGAAAATGGAAAGATCTTCTAGTTTAAAATGATTGCGCTTATCTTAAGTAAGATGTTCAGGGTATGAAAATAGTTTAGACTTCAAACTAAGCTTCTAAATCTAGGATGAAAGCTAAAAGCTTCTTTTATATCTAGTCTCATCAATACACATTTAAATGCTGTTCTACATCCTTATATATTTCTGGAAAGAAGCATCTCAGAAAAAGCCATTGGATTAGAGAAAGGATAAAAACTCTTGTATTAAAAGTTAAAGAAATGAAGTCTAGCAAACAATTTAAAAAGGATGATCTAAGGAAAGCAAATCCCCGTATTGTAAATAAGATACATACCTTCTGTTGTGTAAAAATAGTGTTTTATTAAAGAGATTCATTGAAATGAATTGGCTGGTACGTGACTTCTCCTAGACTGTTTAAATAAAGTAAATATATTACTTAGCATTGGTAAGCATGCCCAGTCTGAGATGCGCAGGCGCACTTTAGAAGGAGCATGCGCAGTTACCAAAGCTTGACTCGTTTACTCTCGACAAGGTTTTAACATATTATAATTACTATAGGGATGAAATGATTGCTTCCGAGCTTACCGAAGGTAACGGAAGCATCGTGTTCAGTTTTGAGGACGAAAAAATGTAATATCTCCGATTTTAAAAATTTCAAGACAGAAATCCGTTTCAGGAACATTTTTGGTCTCGTGACTGTCTGTCTGTCGGTCTGTGTGTCCAAGAACCCTTCTGTGTGTCTGAAACGTGTGACAATAACTTGAGTAAAAGTAGACCGATTTTGATGAAATTTGGTAGACATGTTTATTTTATTATTGTCCAGGACGAGATCGTTGGACAACGTTATCCGCCCAAGCGTTCCTGAGCAACGCTTGCGTAAACGTTAACTTCAAATTTAAAATGGGAATTTCAGGTCTGGAAAAATCTAACTTCATCTATTCAATGAGACAAACATTTTTTTAAATACAATTTTTTAGTAAAACCAACGACACCGCTATGAATTGTTAAACATCGCTGAAACTATTAATAGTTATTATTATGGAGAGAACGCGGTAGAACGTGAGGACGCAATGTGCCACTCTAATTGGCCGTGTATTTCAGATTGGCTTGATTGTAAATGAATAAATAAATAGTAAACAACAATTGACACTCCCGTAATATCATAAGGCGATTCTATTCAGGATTAGCGCAAAATATATTAATATTTCCGAGTAAGACAACTGAACGTAATTAAAGGCTTTTACTTAACTTACTTTGTTTTTCGGTCTCATAATTTTTTAACCTAAATTTGATTCACTTTCCGATTGAAAATTGCAACATTAGTTTAACAAAATATTTATAAAACACAAATCTATAAGTGTTTAATATATATATTTTTTTTTTTTTTTTTTTTTTTAATTTACTTGTTTTTTTATTACTAACTACTTTATTTATTATTATTAACTAACATGGTAATTTTCTTTGTTATGAATGATTCCAAGATCATCCAATCATTTATATGGTTCAAATAAATAAAATCACTTGTGCATTTGTCAGGTGGTATTAAAAATAAAGCGACAAAATAAAAATATTAATTAATTATATATTTACTTGACATAAACGAGGTATAAAATGAGAAGGAGGATGATGTACTTTATAGGATATAGAGAGGAATTCAGAGTGATAAACCAAAATGTGATTAGAGAAGGGGAAAAGAGAGATACGAATGTGCAGATGAGGCAATACAATATGGTAAAACAAGAGGTGAAATGATGACATGAGCTTGATATTTTCAACGGAGGGGGGTATATTCTGGTAACCTGGTTTTTATAAAGGTGGATAGGGACGACAGGTGTAAGTGACTTTGAACACGTAACCGAACAACCGTTTCTCGATTATTGGATAAAAAAAAAGGCCCTACTAACCAGTGTGACGAGGCTTCTGACAACCTATATTTCAACTGGCTTTTGGGTGTATCATTGAAACTAGGCGGAGAGTGGGAAAATTGAATTTGTGGATTTTTTTTTTTTTTGCTCTTCTCTTATTTTTTTTTACATGTGAGTTTCTAGGCTCAGTGGGCCCAACAGTGACATCGGTTAGGAAACGTCAACACGTCTTCGTTTTATCCCTTCTCAGTTGGAAGACTTCGGACAAACTCAATCCTCCTTTCTTTTCTATTTTCTCGACAGCATTTCCTTCATCCTTTCAAAATCAACCACGAACAGAGAAAATGATGGAAAAAAAAAAATATACAGGGGGATAAAGTAAAAAAAAAAAAAGTAAAACTATATAATAACTTGAGCTCTTTCAAAAAAACACGGCAATGTTTCCTTTCTCTGATATCTTTTGAAAATATTAAGCCAAAGAAATCAGAAAAATAAATGCTTTGTTACATAGTGTAATACTATAAGAGAAGAAAATCTTTAACTTATTTTTTGTTTAGAGAAGAAAATCCCTTAAATTTAAAATGGATTTCATTGACAAGTTTTAGAAAACAAATCCCTCTAGAGACACTAAGAAAGCTAATACCACTCCAACAACTTTTCGAAATTAACTTTTAACTAATTAGATTTTAAAAACATTGATGTGTCACTACTTTTAACATATTTAAAGATAATGAATATTAATTAAAAGTTGAAGTTTTACTAGAAAATTAAATTATTAAAAGGGATTGTATCTTCAATCTAAGAACCGAGAGATAAGAAAGATAGGATATTCTTCTACAAAAAAGAAAGCATCATGTTGGTCCTAAAATCTATTTTGAGATTTTGATGGATTTACACGTTTTGTGGTCCCCTGAGTCCAAAAAAGTGTTTTTTAGGGTCCGTAGGCAAAACCAAGGACCCTTATATTTTCCTGCGTGTGTCTGTCCGTCTGTCCTGTCGCGTGCTCTCACGGCTACACCTTTCGTCTAATCACTTTGAAATTTGTTAAATTTCAAGTGTTTAAAAAAGCATGTATGTGTCTTGTACCTACCCACATATTTTAAAAATATAGCGACTTAAAAAAAATATTTTTCAAAAAAATTAGGGTAAAAAAACTTAACTTATTTTTTTTCGACACCGTGAGGGGTGTCATATGAAAGGGTACGTCGAGCTGATTACAAAAATATATCATTCTTTGGATATAACTTTGATAGAGCGAACGTAGGCAAGTTTGAAGTGGGTGTGAAACGTGTCCCCCCCTTCTATCTCGCTTATGTGAAGTGCAACAAATCTGAAAAAATTCCGGAACATTCTTCGACCAAAAGTAAAGATACCACTTTTTGGAAATTTCGAAAAAAATATTATTTTATTTTTTATTGACAAAATACGTTTTTTTTTATAACTATGGTCTTTTCGATGTATTTATATGGTTGTAGTCCGGTTCAGTGGCAAAAAAAAAAAAAAACTTTATCAGAGTGTGTTTTGAGAATATCAGACCCTTAGAATAGTTCAAAGTAAGCTTTTTAGCATTTTAAAAAAACACTGTGTTTACACTTTGCAGTTAGCACTATATAGTGTGGCCTACGGACCCTCGCTGTGTGCTGACCAGCACACACTTGACCTGTTTATTAAAAAATGTATGTCTGTTATTTGTGTTGTAGCGAGGAGCCTAAACTAATTTGGCATACAATTTTAAGAAAAATCATACCCCGAGGAGAAATCGGAAAATTAATTTTAGCTCAAAATTTGGGGCACTAGACACCCCCCCCCCCCCTCTCACAAAAAGGTGGCTCTATCATTGAAGCGAGCCTAATACAATAAACTTATAATTTTAAGCAAGTTAATAGTTCATCATGACAGGTTTATACTTTAAAAGGATGATTGGAGGGCACTTCTTTAAATTGTTACTCCCCTTATAAATAAAACAGAGGGGAGTAACAATCTAAAGGTACACAGAATATTCTTCTTTAGACTGTTACTCCCTTTATAAAAATATAAGTATAATATTCCTTTGTCCCAATAAAGTGTATTAGAGTAAACATCCCTTTATCTTAATTGTTATTTAGTCAAAGTCATTTACATTCTAAAAAATCATAGGGGAGTAACAATCTAAAGAAGTACCGTAGGGCCGGGTGAGACTCTCACTTCACTTAGAAGTTTCTAGCCTCAGCTAGATGATCAACACGCATGTATTCTGGGATCTGGGACCGAGATTATATGAGAAAGTTAGTCTGAGTGATCTCGAACCGATTTTTCCATATAGTAATGATATAATTAAACTTTTAGATATAGATTTTCTCTTAATTCGATAATGAAACAAAAAGTAAATCAATCATGTTTCTTATTTTTATAGTTTTGTTCGTAAAACCAAAAAAAAAAATCGGTCCGAGACAACTCAGACAAACTTTCTCATATACGAGTTTATAATTACTTAGCCCAGTGTTTCCATTTATTAGTTTTCAAATTTACATTTAAATATGATTGAACATTTCATCAAAATATATCATAAAAATAACTTCTCCTGGGCGGGGAATCGAACCCGGGCTCTCTCCGTCCGCGTTTTAAGCTTATATCTCAGGAACTAGATTTTTCCCGGGAAAACGGCTTATATCGTTGGATTCGTATTCAAATGGACTACATTTTAGAATTTTTTAATCAAAATCGTCGGAACCGTTTTCGAGAAATAATTTTTTTCATGTTTTTTCAGAGTTTTTGGGGGGTAGCGCCCCCAAATTTAAAGCTAAAAATCATATCTCGATTTCGCCTCGGGGTATGATTTTTCTGAACATGTATGCCAAATTTCGTCAAAATCGGCCCAGTAGTTTAGGCTCCAGGCGTCTGCACAGACGACAGACAGACATTTTTTAAAAACCACTTTTTTGGACTCAGGGGACCTCAAAACGTGTAAATCCATCAAAATCTCAAAATCGAATTTTCGCGCCATCACATTACTTTCTCTTTATATGAGAAAGTAAAAAACTCTTAGTTTCGTTCCTCTGTCGGTCTAACTACGGTACACGGTTAACTCAGTACGGTTCCAATGGAAAAATATATTTGAAAGAGTATTAACATAAAAATGAACACTTCAAAACTGTTCTAGAATTTTAAATAAGAGAATAATTTAAATATTAATTAATATTAATATTTATATTTTAATTTTTTTTTTTTTTTTTTTTTTTTTTTTTCATAGTTGTAGCGAGAACCCTAAAGAGTTATTATTTTAACATTAAGAGAGAATCCTAAGAGCAACAAAGAAGGGTGTATTTAACCTCAAAAGATGGCAAGAGCTCTAGGGTACATCTTTAAATGGTTATTCCCCTATGTTTTTTTTTTTTTTTTTTTTTTTTTTTTTTTGGAAGAATATAATTACTTATGCATTCCTTTGTCTAGATAACAATTAAGACAAAGGGATGTTTGGTCCAATGGACTTTGAGACAAAGGAATATCACACTTCTGTTTTTATAAGGGGAGTAACAGTCTAAAAAAAAACATTCCGTAGTCATTCCTTAGATTTTTACCTCCTTCTGTTTTTTTTAGGGAGTGCCATATCTAGAGGCCATTATAAAGGAGACATAAAATATTAACCAAGAAAAAAAACACATTTGGACTCCTATTTCTCACCTTGAAACAAATCTTCAAGGGAGTATGTTGATACAAAGCGCTGGTCTAAGTCTAAATTCCGATGGTATAGTTTGAAATTTATAAAATTTGATATTGGATCCCAAAAGAGAAAGTCCAAATTAATTGAAAACGCTAATTGACCATTTTTGTATCTGTTTTCATTTTCATCAATTTGAAAATAAATCTGATTTTGTTGAAAATCGAGAGCAAAATAGAAAACAATAACAACAAACCACCTGTTGAACAATGTTAAATGTGTTTAAAAATAGACAGCCAATTGGTGTGGCACATAGCTTGCTCGCATCCTTCACGTACTTTTTACTTTCTCATATAAAGAGAAAGTATTGTGATGGCGCGAAAATTCGATTTTGAGATTTTGATGGATTTACACGTTTTGAGGTCCCCTGAGTCCAAAAAAGTGGTTTTTAAAAAATGTCTGTCGTCTGTCGTCTGTCGTCTGTCGTCTGTGCAGACGCCTGGAGCCTAAACTACTGGGCCGATTTTGACGAAATTTGGCATACATGTTCAGAAAAATCATACCCCGAGGCGAAATCGAGAAATGAATTTTAGCTTTAAATTTGGGGGCGCTACCCCCCAAAAACTCTGAAAAAACCGGAAAAAAAATTATTTCTCGAAAACGGTTCCGACGATTTTGATTAAAAAATTCTAAAATGTAGTCCATTGGAATACGAATCCAACGATATAAGCTGTTTTCCCGGGAAAAATCTAGTTCCTGAGAAAATAGCTTAAAACGCGGACGGAGAGAGCCCGGGTTCGATTCCCCGCCCAGGAGAAGTTATTTTTATGATAAATTTTGATGAAATGTTCAATAATAATTAAATGTACATACGAAAACCAATAAATGGAAAACACTGGGCTAAAAAATTATTGAAATTATGAATTCGTATATGAGAAAGTTTGTCTGAGTTGTCTCGGACCGATTTTTGATTTTATGCTTTCACAAGCCATTATTGTCTAATTTGTTTAATTGTTTTCCCCGTTTTTTACTTTCTCATATAAAGAGAAAGTATTGTGATGGCGCGAAAATTCAATTTTGAGATTTTGATGGATTTACACGTTTTGAGGTCCCCTGAGTACAAAAAAGTGGTTTTTAAAAAATGTCTGTCTGTCGTCTGTGCAGACGCCTGGAGCCTGAACTACAGGGCCGATTTTGACGAAATTTGGCATGCATGTTCAGAAAAATCATACCCCGAGGCGAAATCGAGAAATGAATTTTAGCTCTAATTTTGGGGGCGCTACCCCCCAAAAACTCTGAAAAAAAATTATTTCTCGAAAACGATTCCGACGATTTTGATTAAAAAATTCTAAAATGTAGTCCATTTGAATACGAATCCAACGATATAAGCCGTTTTCCCGGGAAAAATCTAGTTCCTGAGAAATTAGCTTAAAACGCGGATGGAGAGAGCCCGGGTTCGATTCCCCGCCCAGGAGAAGTTATTTTTATGATAAATTTTGATATAATTTTCAATAATAATCAAACGTACTTACAAAAACTAATAAATGGAAAACATTGGCTAAGTAATTATGAACTTGTATAAGAGAAAGTTTGTCTGAGTTGTCTCGGACCGATTTTTTATTCTGTCAAAACTGGTTTGATTTTTTACATGAATTAAAGTATCAATTATGCAAGAGGTAAAGAGCGAAGACGGTTCATAAAAATCTAGGTCTATCAGCTGGTCATTTTCGATAAACTATAAAAGTTTCATACAAATCAAATAAGCACTTTTGAAGCTATAAGTAAAAATAAATGTATGTTTATGCGCATGTGGAAGAGAAACAAATGAACGCAGAAGGTTTAAACATAATGAGACAAACAATGAGCTATATGACCTACCATAAAAATGTCATTAAAATCGGACGTTTAGTTTTTTAGGTATGTTGGTTCACAAAAATTGAGCGACAGACACTGAACCAAAAATGTTCGCTGATGTGTGAAACGGATTTCTGCCTTGGATTTTTTAAAATCGGAGACCTAAAACATATTTTCGTTCTTCTAAACATATTTGGGGAGAACAGTTAAATAAAGTAGACATTATTGATTTGTAAAAAGCATAAGTCATGAGCACATAGCTTCCGTTACCTTCGGTAAGCTCGGAAGCAATAACTCAAATAAAAAGAGGTATTAAGGGATTTATATATAGTATCAACATCTATAAGAATAATTTTTTTTTCTCGATTTATCATACCGTTTTTTTTAATCAGGGACTTAGTCGCTAATTTTTAGAAACTGAGAGATATCAAATTACATTAGAGGTTTTGTGGCGAGTTATAACTGCAGTAATAAGTTTAGAATTAGTGTAAGAGGTAAACGCTAAAAGTTTTCTATACTACAGACAGGTGAAGGCAGACATTGTATAATACCTGGCTTTATGGAAAAGACACGTTAGCTCCAGACACATATCACAGTTCTACTGTTCTGATTTAATGAAATTTGGTGAACAAATGTCACTTTAGCGCTACATTCGTTAATAACATTGAAATAAGTTTTGCCATTTGGGGTTTACTTCCGATTATTAATTAATAACACAAAATTACAGTACAAATAACTCATTATGTATTATCTAATAAGTAAATTTTTCATAATCAGTATTTTATTTTGCTTCCCTGCTTACAGAAGGCAACGGAAGCAAAAGAACAAAATTTTTGGGAAAACAGGTAAATAAAGTAGAGATTATTGATTTGTAAAAAGCATAAGTCAATAATAATTCGTTATAGGGTACGAGGAAGTTATGGGCCACACAAATTGGCAGACTATTTATTATAGAAATTTTGATTCCGAGCTTATCGAAAGTAACGGAAGCCATGTGATCGTTCTGAAGAACAAAAAAAATGTATGTTCCCGATTATAAAAAATCCAAGACAGACCCATTTCATACATCAGGGAACATTTTTGGTTCCGTGTCTGTCGGCCTGTCGCTCAATTTTTGCGAACCAACATATTTTAAAAACTAATCGTTCCTTTTTAACGAAATTTTGATGGAATGTCATAACTGAACGACAACAATCGTTGCCTCATTGTCTTGGCCTAAAAATTAGATTTTAATGGAGTTCAAAAAAGTGGTCTTTTAAAACTATCGTTTGTTCAGATGCCTGGTTCATAAATTACAGAAACTATTTGGCAAACATATTAAAAAATATCATATCCCGAAGCGAAATTGAAAAGTGAATACGGGTCTAAATTTAGAGGCGCTACCTCCTCAAAAAAAAAATCTGAAAAAACAGTTATTTCACGAACACGCTTTCGACGAATTTTTTATTAAAATATTTAATCAAAATTTGATACAATTTATATTATATTTTATTAGAAACGAATTTTAGATAAAAAAAAAAAAAGGTAGTCCATTTAAATACGAATCTAACCAAATAAAAGTAGTTGTGATTTTTGAAAAAATAACTAACTTCCGTGTTATTGGATAAAAATAAATTTGATTTTGGAAAATCGAAGAATAAACCATCACCTGTAGAATACTTATAATATGTTTAAAAAAATATTTGATTAATTAAGATATTATTCCATTTTACTACAGTATTATTATGTGTAAGAGAAAGTTTTGTGACCGAATTTGACGTCCCGATTTTGTACAATCAATTTGTTTGACCGTAAGAACAATTACAATTTAATTAAAGTACAATTGCAAGTAATTAGAGAAAAAGGTCGTGTTAGTGAAAAGGGTTAATCCATTATCTATTGGAATGACTTTGTCCGAATCCTAATTCACAATTCCTAAACAGAACACGTTTTACTTTCTACTTACAAAATCCTATTGTCCCTTTCTATGAAAAAGAACATTTACACAAACAAACAAAAAATACAAAACGTATAAATTTGGGAAAAATATGAATTTTCAATCGAAATCTCAGTTTTTATAAAGCATTTTAGAAGCCTTCTTGATTAATGATTATAATTATATATTTTAGTTGTTTTTATTTTAATGTATTTACATTATCTTTAACAGTATTATTGGGTTCCGAGGACCCTTTCCAAAAACGAGGGTCTTTATCCAAAACGAGGATCCTTAACCAAAACGAGGATCCTTATCCAAAACGAGGATCCTTATCCAAAACGAGGATCCTTATCCAAAACCAGGAACCTTATCCAAAACTAATATCCTTATCCAAAACAAGGAACCTTATCCAAAACGAGGAACCTTATCCAAAACAAGGAACCTTATCCAAAACGAGGACCCTTATCCAAAACAAGGATCCTTATCCAAAACGAGGATCCTTATCTAAAACGAGGACCCTTATACATTCCTGCGCTTGTCTGCCTGAAATGCACCTGATCTCCGAAAGTGCCCAATACAAAATTTGGAACTTTGAAGGTAGGTAATGTGTAATAACCTAAAAAACCAGGGGTTGACCTTCCACGCACATTTATTGTTGAATACAAATAAATGTGACCCAACTGGAAATCAAAAAAGGTACAAACACATTTTTGATTCCCAAGATCACATTATTATAAACTTATGAGATCATTCGTTTAATAATGGGATGAGAGAAAAATATATGCGCCAAACTATTGGCAGACAATTTGTTCATAATCCTTTCATCCTTCATCGTTGAACCATTAGCATAAGAGTGTATTATATTTAGTTGGCTATTCTAAATGATTATATTCGACGGAGTAATAATATCAGTAAGCGGTTTAGCTATGCAAGAGGCTCATTGAACAATTTGATTGGATTTAATTGAAAGAGCCAGTTTTTGGTAAATTGCCAGCAGGTAATTTATCAATATTCCCGCTTACCCCAAAATATTTCTTGCCAAATACGTGTTAAATTTTTGACAACTGATTAAACTAATGGTAACAGCTGCACCTAACTGTATTTGTTAGAGGGGAGTAGGGTAATTAATCTTGTCTTTAATACATTGATTTATTAAAGCTAAGGCCTAAATTTTTAATTAGTTTCACACTAATCTTAAAAACCTTAAATATGAAATATATTGATAATTGCTGATTTATTACAATAAAAAACAACAAAACAACTAATCGAAATAAGAAAATCTATGTATCGACAAATGTATTTTTATAGGATTTCAGCACCACTTTTGATTTGTGTAAATAAAAAAAAAAAATAAAGTACGACTCAAAGTACGGCTTAAGGATGTCGAATGATTAAGTAATATAATAATCAATATCGAGGAGGGAAGGCAAGAAAGAGGAAATCATCAGAAAAATGCCCCAGGCCCGGTACACCAGGCCAATATCCTAAGGTTTATGCCACAAGCCCTAGTCCCTATGCCTCACGCCTCAGGCCCTAAATTTCTGGCTATTGGCCCCAGGCCCCGTACCCTGGGGTCATTGCCCCAAGTTTAGGCCCTATACCCCATAGTCTCGGCCCTTGGCCCATTGCCGCAGGCCCATGGCCCATTGCCACAGGCCCATGGCCCATTGCCCCATGCCCATTGCCCTATGCCCCTGGCCCAATGCCTAATGCCCCTCAATTAGATTTCAAGTGGTAGGTCATTGCAAAAGCATAGTCTATGCTATAAGTCTTATGACTGAATACGAGTATGCATGTCAGA
Organism: Gerris lacustris; assembly: GCA_951217055.1. Classification (NCBI taxonomy): domain Eukaryota; kingdom Metazoa; phylum Arthropoda; class Insecta; order Hemiptera; family Gerridae; genus Gerris; species Gerris lacustris. The sequence goes on from OX578284.1 coordinate 16,086,492, forward strand.
AATAGGAGCATCTCTTAAGAATTTTATTCTCTTTTCCATCTAAATATTTAAAACAATAGCCCCCCTTTAACCCCAAAGGTTTTAAACAAGCATTAAGTTATAAAAGTAAGTACAAACATTAAAACACTGATACAATATATATAAAGTTATTGAATAAGAAATAAGTATATTCAAGGGTTTTCCGAGGAGAGAAAGTGTTATGAAATAATCACAAGATTGTAGGGAAAATCTAAACACAAAATTTATATAGAGCCTAAATATTACCTTTAATTAAATTCACAATAATATGCACGTACCTGAGGTATTTTGAAGAGTCTAAGGAGGTTGGCAACTTGTATGGATGTAACTGATGAAGCTGCTCCAACCACTCCTGATATCACCTTCCTTATTTGAGTCTTGTTGCAGTGATACTCGGTGTCATCTATGTTACTTATTGAACCTGAAACATATCAATAACAAATGTAAAAATAAAAAATTATATACATCGCAATTAGTGAATGATTAATGAAGGGAGTTTTTAGGGAAATTTACAGCATCTAAGGTCGAAGAACGAGCTTCAGGTGTGGCATAGATACTATATATTTAGTGTCACCTAGATCATAGATTCACCTACTACCACCATTTAGAAGAAAGAAGCTGACACCCGCAAGAATTTGCAAGTGTTGTGACAATCACTGAGTCAAGGAAGACAAGCTGTCGCTTTGCTATAGCCGGTGCAAACTGCTAACTATTCTCTAGGTATTTATTTAGGTATTTAGGCACCAATCCATCCCAAAATCGCAAAAACAGTTCATACCTTTGCCCAAAGCTCCGTTAATTGGCCTATTAAATGGTCATATCACCTTATTGCAATTCACATAAGAAAATAAAAAGGGTCTATAACAATTATGAACAATTATAACAATTATGAACTTTTCCTTCAATTTTAACTTCTAAAGAAATAAAAGCCTACCTCTTCTGCAACAAAATTATGTATTTTTACACGAAGAGCTCTGATATTATTTAAAATAATAAGAACATATTCGAAGAGGTTTTATAAGAACGTGCTAATTAGAGGGAAGTTAAGAAGCTCAACTGTGCAGCTGTGGTACTATTAGCCGAACGCCTTTTCTAACATGGAACTTAAAAACACAATGAAATTATGCGTTATCAGAAGAGAAAGCAGTTAATCTTGTTCCAGTGGATCACTAACATTTAGCATCTGCTGCGCTGATAAAGCTTGGATGGGATAATTAGGTGGATAATGATGCGTGGGGTAGGCACAAATTATGCAGAGAATAAGATTCTTCTTCCGACGCTGATAATTTCTGAAAACTCAAGGCGTATTCAATTATGCGGGACAACAAAAAATAACTCTATCGAGAAAGCTTTACTTGAAACATATGAAAATGTCAAACTTATGTTAAATTAAAATATGTTATGTGTGTTGACTGTAGACTAGTATTTGGACATACGTTACATCAATGCGCAGTAAAATTGAAACCACACTAAAAAAGTGCTTACTTCTAAAGACCTCCACTGAATGATCTCTATAAAAAGTTTGGTAGGGCCAGTGTTGTTGCGAGTTTAGCATAACAATAACCTCGAGAAACGAAGCAAGTCAAAACTCAATTTTAACTTTCTCACCAGTTGGTTACATAGAAAACCTCATAATATTACTTGCTGGCATATTCATTCATATTCTCGTCTAATCTGATATTGCAGGCAAGTTAAGCGACCACCAAATAACTTTTCCTTATATTAAAAAGGAAATAAAATAATTTCCTTTTACAAAAAAAAAAAAAATACAAATAAAACTAACAAAATTCAAATATATTAATGAATATAAAAAGGTAATAGTATATAATGTATAAGAAAAACTTTTTGATTGTGTGCAAGATCAGAATATTATGTAATAACTTAAAACATAATTGTGTTACACCTAGGCTTTTTTAAAATGAATTATTACTTTTGCATTTTTTTACTAAATGCAAACGATATTATAATGTGAGGTAAATCGTTGTTATCATCATTGATTTGGATTCTGGAGATAGCGGGTTCGGTTCCCGACTCCGGCAGAGGCACCACACCACCACCAGTATTTCCATCCATATAAATGGGTAGTAATTTAAGTGAAGTATCGCCAATCCGGTAACGAAAGCCAATACTAAGGTATATACAGCTTATGGAGCGACACGCCAATCCATTAAGCCACGTGATCCTTTAAACGTGGATCCATTAATTCATTAGCCACGTCATCCATTAATTCATTAACCACGTCATCCATTAAACGTGGATCCATTAATTCATTAACCACGTCATCCATTAAACGTGGATCCATTAATTCATTAACCACGTCATCCATTAAACGTAGATCCATTAATTCATTAACCACGTCATCCATTAAACGTGGATCCATTAATTCATTAACCACGTCATCCATTAAACGTGGATCCATTAATTCATTAACCACGTCATCCATTAAACGTGGATCCATAAATTCATTAACCACGTTATCCATTAAACGTGGATCCATTAAGTCATTAGCCACGTCATCCATTAAATTTATAGTAGTACTTATTTCACCCACCTAATAAATTAGATTGGAACACATTAACCGTAGTTGAATTATCTTTCAGTAAAATCAGAAGTGTTAATAATTATTTGTCATCAATTCTATAAAACAAACTTGTTTTATAACGCAGTGTTTCATTCCAAAAGCACTGGGTTTACTAGTTTCGGTGTTATATTAGAGTGTAGGTAACACTTAAAAGCAACATTACGCTAATTCCTGAAGTGATTTGGAACTTTATACTTGAAAGTTAAGATCACGCAGCTTAACTTCTCTAATACCAGACATGAAAGCATGAAACGCTCCTCAAACATTTTCCATCAAGACTAATCTAAGGGTCAAATAAATAATTTGAGTCACGCAAATGGAATTCTACACACATTATTGGATTTTGAATATCCTGGAATGGTTTAGAGCCTTAGTTTATAAGGTATTGGAAATACGGAAAATAATTTCTATCCCTCTTAGAGAGGTCATATTATCTCCTTTGAATACAAACTCGGATAACTCTCCAGGGAAATCATTGGTTTTCGTGAACTAAAGAACAGAACTAGCTTAGATTCTGGGGATTATGGACTTGGTGAGTTGGCGATATCCCTCAACAGATTGAACTTGTTTTATTTACTATCATATAGAAATAGAAAATGGGTGATTTTTGGAAAACTTTAAATTACTTTTTTTTTTCTTCTTCTTTTTTTTGCGTCCCAAATGATGACATCAGGTGACTAAATAAACCCCTTCTATTGAGTTCAAAACAGATAATTGGACGAGCGTGAGGTTTTAAAAGTTTGTTAGTGTTTGTACCTGAAAATTGACAGATTTGAACGAAATTTAGCACACATGTGCATTTCATTATTTATTACAAGAGTATAGTATTTAGAAATTTTAAACTTATATTTTCAAAAAGGTGGTCAATATGGCAGGACGACTAAAGGAAAAGCTTTTCAGCCAAAATATCATTTTGTACTACGGTTTAATGGTTTTGGATAGTATAGGAAAATAATATGTAACTTAAAACATTTTAAAGTGTTAAACAGGTGATTAAAAAAATCGATTGTTATTTTGGTAACCAAATATAATAATTATTATAATAATAATAATGATTATTATTATTATAAAGTTCTAGGTCTTCCGGTGGTGACCGTGTCTCGAAGGGCGTACGTTTCGACGTTTCGCTCTTAATGCTCGAAGCATCTTCAGGGGTGTTCATGGTGTGTTAGTTTAAGACAGGTTTGGACTGACTTGGACTGACTCTCGGGTGGGAAACACCCCTGAAGATACTTCTAGTATGCAGAGCGAAACGTCGGGACGTACACCCTTCGAGAAGCTGTCACCATTGGAAGACCTAGAGCTTCATTATAATTGTAACCGCGGAAGCCTACGAACTTTAATAATGATAATTAGTACACACCGGTGTTTTAATTAAAAAGTATCTATAATTGTTTAACCACAGAATACATAAACAAAAATAGACAATAGTTTCATTCTTTTAACTATTTTTAGTCAATGTAAAATAATCTTGCAAAATACTTTAAAGAAACGATGTTCTGATTGTTATTTTTATGTATATTGTGTTGAGACAATTTAGTTTATTTTAAAATAAACCACTAGTGTCATCACAATACTTTCTCTTTGTATGCAGGATGTCCCTGAATATCATGTACATATGGAAGGGGGTAATTCTTTCGCTTATTTCATGATAAAAATTCATATAAAAATAATTTCAAGATAAAAAGAACTTTTTATATACTACGTTTTTAAACTTTCTGTTGAATCGTATGTAAAGTTGATAATATAATTGTTATTGTTATATAATATATAATGTTAGTGAAAAAAAAATAGTTCCGAATTTATTTACTTCACATAAATGACAACCATCTAGAGAGCTGCCCTTATACCTATAAAAAGACAAATCTTTGTACAACGGATCTCCCCAACACCAAATCTAAACCGTGCCATCGATTTATTTGAAATAATATAATCGATATTTCCTGTTTTGCTGTCATTCAATGTTTATCTATCACAAATTTGAGACCCGTCAAAATGAAGATTGCGTAAATATTGGATATGGCAAAACAAATAAAATAACTTGTGGATTTTTTCCGAACTAACTTTCCGCACAGCAAAATTTGCTGAAAACTAATTAAATTCTGCTGAAAGATGGCTAAAAGTATTAAAATAATGCATTGTCATCGTGTTCTGAGCTATGCTAAAAGTTTCAAATGTCTTGCTATTCGGGAAGTTAGTTAGAAATCGATTGCCAGATTTGTACCGGACAAACAAACAAACAAACAAGAATGCAAGCTAATAAAAACGTAGTAATAGGTCCTCAAACGCGATCTACAGGGTGTTGACATTTCAAGAATTTTTTTAGTTTTTACGGTAATCATTGAGAAGAAGAGCGGACGCAAGTATAAGGGTTGGAGGGGTCACTTTCAACAAATGATATAAAGTATCTTCCTCGTTATGGTTATTATTTAGTTTCTTTGTTATAAGAAATCATTGCTTGAAGATAGCAAGGGAAAAAAAACAACACACCACATACAGAAAATAGTTTTTTTTTTTTTTTTTTCATTTTTTTTCCATTTTTTTTCTTCTCCATAATAATAGTCGCAGATAAGAAAAGCAAAAAGCCAAAAACTTTAAACACAAAATAGAAAATCCATTTTTTATTTTAGAATCTAGCAGCGGCCCACCGCAAAAAAGTTAAGGGGGAGAAAAGGGTCATGATGTTTATAAGAATGTTTAATCATAAAATAAGCCAAAGAATTACTCTCTTATACAAAACCCTGTATAATTCATACATGGGAAGTATAAATAAAACACGTCTTATCAGCCATTTCATAAAATGTGTCGTGAAGTGAAGCATAACTAAGTCCACTTCTATACGGACTTGTTTATTGACAACTAATAATATAACTCAAAAACAAAATATAAAAGAGTAATTTTATTATAACAATCTATGATTTCGTAAACTGCTGAAGTTATTAAACCTATGAAAGAGTGTGTGTTATAAAGTTATTAATGAATCACTTCAAGCTTATCAAATTCTTATTCAAGTATTCTTAATAAGATATTATTTGCAAAAGGAGAAGTGATAAAGCAGAAAAGGTAATATAGAGTGACATGTCTTTTATTGTCACATGAGAGAGTAAAGTTTCACATTTTTCCTTCTCTAGCATCATTCTAAAAGCTTTGGTTTCATACTTGACATTTTTTAGATTGGAGAAAGAAGAGTCTAAGTTTGTACGGGTGGGAACACAGTAAGGGGTGTTGTTTACAGACATACCAGTGATTGAAAATTAAATTTAAGATAATATGCTTGTAATAAGATAAGCATCCCCTAAAAATTATGTTCTCAAATTTAAAAATGTAAGTTGTTTTTTTAAAAAAGGCACAAGGAGAATGTGCTAAAGTTGTTTTATTACTCAAAAGAGGAAGGTTTTATACGCGCAACAGGTCCCACCAGTTTAAGTTTCTTTGAGTAAACTAAAGGCCAACAACTTCCAAACTTAAGCTTTAGTAGTAAGTCTTGATCTTAAGCTATTTTTGGAGAAAAATAAATAAAAAAGAAAGTTTATATGGAAGATAAGGTGTAAAGAAGTATAAGTCATAGCGTTCAATACCAGTAAAAAGGGATTAGGTTCCACACGCAACAGTTCAACCGGTGTTTTAGCTTCTCTAAGTAAACCAGAAACCTTAAAGCTTTAAGCCTTCTTCTTAGTTCCATATGAAACGAACAAGATCGGATGAAGGTTAGGAGCCCGTTTACCTGCTGCTATAAAGTACCCTAAATCATTACCATTAAGTACAATTAAGTTTTTGGTTTAAACATGGATATGTTTTTGGGCTGACATGAAAAATGTGATGCTTTTAAGTATAATAGTACTAGGAAGTTACGCAATAACAAGAGGTAGCTCCATTTTCACTTTTTAGTACTATATTTCGCCACCAATAGTAGCGCTCCATGGCAACCATCTTCATTTTTACATATAAAAGGTAGGGAAAAAGAATATGGTTAGTAGCGTTTATTATTGGCATCGTACGACGTACATAGCAAGGCTTCCATTCAACAAAGTAGAAAAGGCAACTCAATTTCAAGCAATTCAATATTTATTAAAAAAAAAGGGTTGCCACAGCATACTCCCGATTTGTAAATGTACTGTTCATGTTAATACGTATTTATTTAAGAATTATGTTATTTGTATTTATATGTAATTTACATTACATTTTATTACATAATAAAAGAAAGAAAGTAAAAATGCGAGAAAGTATAAACAAAGCTCAATTTAGGAACATAAAAATAAAAGGTTTCTTATCAATGCCACATTGTAATATATATATACAAGCATTCGCCCTGCGCTTCGCCCGGGGTTCATGCTTGCAATAAGTAGCTGTATTATTACTATTTTATACTTATTACTATCATATTGGTTAATTGAGCAGGCCATTTCAGTAAATATAATACTGTTTATACTTAATTATTTGTTTAGCTCAATAACAGAAAATTAAAATGGCTTAAAAAAATTAAAATAAATTACTTGAAAATGGGCCCACTCACAATATCACAGGACTTTTTCCAAAATTACTATAATTTTCAGTCTTCTTTAAGAGGAATTTCCTCGCCGACCGGAGGAAACATATATAGCTAGGCCACACCTAAAACTAAAACTTAATCCTAAAAACAAACACTAAAATACACAAAATACTTTAACTATGCAGTAATGGATCGTAAATAATATACCTTGTATAAGCAATTCCTCTGTCACTCTCTCAAATGGTACCAAAAATCAAAATCTTCCCGATATTCTAGGGGTATAATGCTAAAGGTTTGTGTGACCTGCATTTTTCACGCTTGCCGTTCAGAAAAAGGAGTACATTTAACAAAAAAAAGTAACACATTGATACCCCTCGCGTCCCGATCTGACAACTTTCCGATTTTCTAGACCGACCGTTACTTTTGTGAGTTGCGTTAGCAGAAGTGTGCGCAAACATGTTGCACATGATGTAGGCTTGGTTTCATTGAAAAATATTGAGTAGAACCAAAGTTATTAACAATTAATAATAATATACATAAAAAAAGTCCAGTCATGCACCATGACTTAATGAGCGAATTTTCAAAGAAATCTGCGTATAGGTAATTGGCTTATGATAATATAGGAACATTTTGGTTTAGAATTATTTAGCATGGGTAAAAAAAAATTGGTACACAGGGGTACGGGCTACAAAAGTCAAAATAGTATTTACCCTTCAAGATGCATGTTGTAGGAAAGCTCTTTAAGAGTACAGTAATTGTTGTTATGTACACATTTATTATATTTTTTTTTTAAGAGAGGGATAAAATGGAAAAACACGTTTTATATGTTATATGTAAACAATGCCCCTTCCCCTTCTCCATCTACATTCCTCGAATTCAGTGTATTGTCAACATCGAAACAGTATGCACATCGCGTAATATTTTCCTTTACTACCGACATTTATTAAGGTATGATTTTATTCGTATGTTAACTATTTATTAATTATTTTTATTGCCATATTATTGTTACTAGAATTTTGATTAAATAGTTTGTTAAATTCTATATTAAGTTGATGTTTTAGTTTATTTAAATTAATGTTTTAGTTTATTTAAATGAATTCTTTAGTTTATTTTAATGAATGTTTTACTTTATTTTAATGAATATTTTACTTTATTTAAATAAATATTTTAGTTTACTTAGGGTAAGTTATAGTTTAGTTATGTGTTTAGATCATGATGAAATCCATCAATGTGGCAAATTATTTTTACGACATTGCTTTCTTTTTTATATGATGTAGCTTTATTTATATATTGTATACAATCATTATTTCCACTCAAAATTAACTACTTATGTTTCAAATTATTTAGCCTACTAATGAATAATAAAATAACTTGATTTAGGTTCTATCTTTCTTATTATTGTGTTTATCATTATTTCCCAAGCCCAGCAGAGCAATTTTCTTTCATAAAACTTATTAAATATAATGCAAATTAGTTTCATGACATGGTGTACTTTTTAAATCGAATATTTTAACACTATGATACATCCACCAATTCCTAGCATGAACTCTTCTGCCTTAAATAGAGTAAATTTTATCAATTTCTGACTTTGAGTTCTCATGGTGTGTGCAATTATTGACTGATTTGATTTCCGATTAGAGTGCTTCAACCTCACACTAATGCTCTTTAAATTGGGTATTTATTATAATAGGTTTGTTCCAACCACACTTCAAACTGGTCTGGAACTGTGCGAAGTTATAGTCAGGGTGCCCATAGGCAAAAAAGTAACTTTTACATACTCTTTCCAAACCTTTTTCTATGGTCTTGTTTTATGATATTAATTTATTTTAATTAATAATAATGGATATTAATTAATTTGAACTAATATTAATTAATTAATAATAACCAGCTGATTTTCTCAAGATACATTATTTGAACCTTATTAATCAACATTTTAATATTGTCTGACGCAGAACTTTTTCCGATTTTCAAGTTTGACGCGTCAAAATTTTAGGGTTCAAATAAAAAAAAAAACGCCCCAAAACTAAAAAAAGTCACAGAGGAAAACGGTGTCACACTTTGCCTAAACAAGCCATACAAAAAGGTTTGGAAAGAGTATGTATAAGTTACTTTTTTGCCTATGGGCACCCTGACTATTATATTTACATATTATACATATTTACAAAACATTAACACAAGTTATATTACACTAGGTACTAATATTTGTTCTAAATTTTAAATTTTGAAATTACGTCTGCGGTCGGAGAGAACCATTTTTAAATGGGAAAATGTTCTCTCAACGTCGCACGAGACTACAGGAACATATTTCAATGCCGCGATGTTTAATGGCGTCAGATCTTCTATATTATCTCCGCCCTCCGCCCTTACTAGGACTAGGGTGACATTCTCTACAGTGGTCAAGCCCGGATTTCGTTGGAGAACTGCGTCGATTGTTTGTACAATACTTTCACCAATTGGACCTGGTCAACCCTTACTCTTTTCCTTAAGTCCCTAGAGGAGGACTACAACCTTTGTAAGCTCTAAACCGCGAGTCTCCAGTTTTTCGATGATACTAGTGACTACCGCGAATGAACTCTAATGAATGAACTCTAATCCTTAAAAAAAAAGGGAAAAAAAAGCATCCTTTGTTAAAATTTCTATTTCTATATTTATGCGAAAGTTCCGAAAATAAGCAAAAATATGCACTTACACCGGAAATATGCAAATACATATGGAAAACTGCCCAAAATATGCATTTTAAATTTGAATTTAAAGTGGCCTAATAGTTTCCATTCATTATAATTCGTATAGAAAAGTCACTTAGAGCAATAAAAAGTTGTATGCAAAATCCGAACTCTAGATATAACCGTACTGATAATATTTGTTTTGGATATTTAACGATATATTAATGCTTCATTAAAATTGCTGATTGCAATAAAGCTGCACCGTATATCTTTTTATTTTAAGCAATGAATGTTTTAATCAGTTTGCTTAACAATTTTATACTTTGAGGTAACAGAAAACATTTTAAGTTTTATAACTGAGTCCAATATTTATTACTTAATTAGACATTCCTTTTTTAAGTTGTAATAAGAATTTGTTCGCTCTTGTTTTACAAAATTTCAAGGATAAAGGAAGAAAAAATATAAGAACATTAGTATTTGGACTCCAGGTAATTAGCTAAATTTAGAAGCACTACTAATATCCTGGAGATTTCTATGTACCAGACTGATTAATTATGGAATTTTCTTTAGTCCCAAACTTTTTTCCTTTCTCTACTATAAATCGCCTTCTTTTTTGCTTAAAAATATACATTTTTTTCCTCCCTTAATATTAACTTACCCTGAGCTTGTAGCTTCATTAGGTAAAAGTACAAAAGTTATATAAAAGTAAAAAAAAGTTATTTGTTTTTCTTCATCCCCCAAGTTTGAATCGAAGTTTGTTTTGAATATTTTCACTTGATTAACTACACTAAGTCCACAGTCGAAATTAACTCAAAAATTCAAAAGGTAAAAATAACAAAATATATAATATGTTCATAAGCTTCATCACCAATTCTAATTCAATTTAAACATATAAATTCTTCAAATTATATAAAAATATCATAGCTATAGAATAATTAAGTATAATTTGTATTTTTTAAGATACTTTTTAGAAAATAAAATAAGAAATATTCACCTAAATTTAAAAATTTCAAGATAAAAAGAACTTTTTATATACTACGTTTTTTAAATGTTCTGTTGAATCGTATGTAATGTTGATAATATAATTGATATTGTTATATAATATAATATAATGTTAGTGAAAAAAAAAAATAGTTCCGAATGTATTTACTTCACATAAATGACAACCATCTAGAGAGCTGATCTTAAACCTATAAAAGGACAAATCTTTGTACAACGGATCTCCCCAACACCAAATCTAAAGCGTGCCATCGACATACTATTTGAAATAATATAAATAATATAATCGATAAATAATATAATCGATATTTCCATTTTTGCTGTCATTCAATGTTTATCTATCACAAATTTGAGACCCGTCAAAATGAAGATTGCGCAAATATGGGACATGGTAAAACAAATAAAATAACCTGCGGATTTTTTCCGAACTAACTTTCCATACAGCAAAATTTGCTGATATCAAATTAAATTCTGCTGAAAGATGGCTAAAAGTATTAAAATAATGCATTGTCATCGTGTTCTGAGCTATGCTAAAAGTTTCAAATGTCTAGCTATTCGGGAAGTTAGTTAGAAATCGATTACCAGATTTGTACCGGACAAACAAAACAAACTAGAAAGCAAGCTAATAAAAACGTAGTAATAAATAGCGGATATGTTTTTTTTGTCAACTGTACGTAATATTTAATATAGGGATTGTATATATATATATATATATATATATATATATATATATATATATATATATATATATATATATATATATATATATATATATATATATATATATGTAGTAGTCTAGTACTTCCTACTAGAACGGGTTTGATAAACCTAGTAATAAGGCCATCTTTTAGGTCCAGTTTACACCCACTCCGTGGTGGAGAATTCCAGCTACTTCACACATCATACATTTGTACATTGTACTGCCGAAACGAGTATGGTGTGGTCATTATTAAGCAATGCAAGCGTGGCCCCATAGGAGGTATCATGGCACGGGATCGAACCTTGAGTCACCTCGACTTATTGATAGCTGGACGAGCGCCTTAAGCCCCTCGGCCACGCTGGCCCCCTCTTAAAAATATTATGTACAGAAACCCTAAAGCAATAATTATAAATTTAATTTTGCTATTAATTTGGAGATATACATTGTAAAAAAATCTTGAAATAATTTATTATTCAAATACATTTTCTAATATTGTTATAAAATAGACTGCCAATTGGTGTGGCACACAGCTTCCTCGCATCCTATCCACTTAATGTATTGGTTTTATAATATTTTTACAAGCCATTATTGTCCAATTTGTTTAATTGTTTGACCGTTTTTTAATCTGTCAAAATTGTTTTAATTTGTTACATGAATTAAAGTATCAATTTAGCAAAAGTTTAAGAGCGCAGACGGTTCAAATTAATCTTGGGGGTTCATATGCGGGGAAATCATATAGGGGGAAATCATATGCGGGTTATTTTTGATAAACTGTAAAAGTTTCATACAAATCAGATAAGTACTTTTGAAGCTATAGGTGTAAATAGATGTATGTTTGTGCGCATGTGGAAGAGAAACAAATAAGCGCAGAAGGTTGAAACTTATATGGAAACAACAATAAGCTAATTGTGACCTACGATCTAAATTTCATTAAAATCGGACGTGTAGTTTTTAAGATATGTTGGTTCGCAAAAATCGAACGACAGACAGACAGACCGACAGACAGACACGAAACCAAAAATGTTCCCTGATGTCTGAAACGGATTTCTTGGAATTTTTGAAATCGGAGACCTAAAATATTTTCGTTCTTCGAAACGATCACATAGCTTCCGTTACCTTTGGTAAGCACGGAAGCAAAAATTAAATTTTATTAAATTTAAATTTTTAAAAAATTACCATATAAATCGCTTTTTCGGGGAAATATAGTGCATGAGAATATAGGAAACATTGTTAGAAAAAAAAAAATTGTAAATCTATCATTCAATTATTTTGAATAATAGAAAATCAATTTGGTATTAGTATCGGCACTTCTTTAGATTGTTACTCCCCTTCTATAAAAATCAGAGGGGAGTAACAATATAAAGAAGGTGTGCGGAATGTTCTTTATAGACTGTTACTCCCCTTATAAAAACAGAAATGTGATATTCCTTTGTCCCATAGTACATGGTACTAAACATCCCTTTGTCTTAGTAGTTATTTAATCAAAGTCAAGTACCATAATCCCAACAGTGTTATTTTAGTAAAATAACAATTTACACGGTTTAAAAATTTGTGTTTGATTTAATAAAACGGGAAATAAATGTCTAGAAATTCCTTAAACGTATCGTAAAATTAAAATGTTTATTATAAGGAAGAATTTTTCCTTTATTTGACTCCGGAAATCACTGAATTCATTTAATTTCCTTCCCAGTGTCTGTCAGCTTGTTTGCTCTTTAATAACGCATGTACTAAAATATACATTTAAGATAAAGACAGCAAAGAAGAACGTTTTCTTTATAAACTTTTTATAAGCAAAGTTGCTTTTTATTGCCAAATATCACAAAGAAGAATTTTGATATTATAAGAAAAGCTTATTCACTCAAGGGCGAAGTATTAAACTTAGCTTGGTAAACAAAGTAAAAAAAGTTTAGTTGTTTTTAAGTTTTTGTTTTTATTTTCAACATTTTTCATGTGAAGTCTACGGTATGTTTGAGTTATGCTTGGTTTTTGATATTGCTTACTAGCTTCATTATTCCGCAGAACGAAATTTCATCCGAGCTTACCGAAGGCAATGGAAGCGATGTGATTGTTCCGAAGAACGAAAACTTTTTACGTCTCTGAATTCGAAAATTCCAAGACGGAAATCCGTTTTAGACATCAGGGAACATTTTTGGTTCCGTGACTGTCTGTCGCTCAATTTTTGCGAACCAACATAATATAACATCTTAAAAACTAGTCCGATGTTTATGAAATTTAGATGGTAGGTCACAATTAGTCCAATGTTGGTCCCAAATAAGTTTCAACAATCTGCGCCCTTTTCTTTTCTCTCGTTCACATGCTCACAAACCTTCATTTATTTACACCTACATCTTCTAAAGTAGTAACTGATTTTTATGAAATTTGAATGGTTTGTTGAATGTAGCCTGCAGATAGCCCCAGATTAATTTAAACCGTCTGTGCTCTTTAAATTCTGCTAATTTACAATTTTGACAGATTTTAAAAGGGGGGAAAATTAAATAAATTTGTCAATAAAAGGTTGTAAAAGCATAAAATCATTTAAGTATACGAGATAGGATGCGAGAAAACTATGAACTACATGTTTTTGATGCTTCCAAAATAAAAAATAAAAAATATTAAAAAAAAAATAAAATCAATCACTGAAATACGTATCAGGGGACATTTAAGGTCTCGTGTCTGTCCGTCGGTCTGTCCAACAGTTTTGCGAACATCGCATCTTAAAACCTATACGTCTGATTTAGATGAATTTTTGATTATAGGTCATGATTAGCCCATTGATGGGTTTCATATTAATTTCGATAGTCAGGCACCATTCCTTCCTTTTCTACCAACAAACTTTGTATATCAACAACTGTATCTTTTCGAATGTACTTAGGTACTAATTTTGTATAAATTCGGATAATTTGTTTAAAATGGTCCTCAGATGGTCCCATATTAATTTCTTCCGACTGCGCCAATTTAATGTAGCCATAAATTAGTGTGAACCTACAGAGAATAAAAAAAAATCCACATCTTATGCCCCCATTCTTTCAATAATGGGACTCGGGGAAGCTATGTGCCACACAAATTTTGTGAAGACAATTTTTAAACTCATAAAAAGAAAAAAAAATCTCTCCGATACGAGTTCCTACTTACTTGCCCTAAATATTTTCCATTTATTAGTTTTCGTAGTTACATTTAATAATACTAGAACATTTATCAAAATTTATCATAAAAATATCTTCTCAGCGGGGAATTGAACTCGGCCTCACTTCGCCCGCGTTTATATCTATTTCATCTAGATTTTTCACGGGAAAACGGCTTACATCGACCTGATTTTAGAATTTTTTAATCAAAATCGTCGGAACTGTTTTCGAGAAAGTAATTTTTTCCACGTTTTTTCAGAGTTTTTTGAGGATATCGCCCCCAAATTCATTTCTCTATTTCGCCTCGGGATATGATTTTTCTGAATATGTATGCCAAATTTCGTCAAAATTAGCCCAGTAGTTTAGGCTCAGACAGACGAGAGATGACAGATAGACATTTTTTAAAAACCACTTTTTTGGACTCAGGGGACCTGAAAACGAGTTAAAATCTCAAGATCAAATTTACGCGCCATCACAATACTTTATATGAGAAATTAAAAAACTATTTCCACAAATATATTAGGTTCAAAGTCCAAGTAGGTTTTTGGAAACCTTATAAATTACTTTTTAAACTTTCGTTATGTTATCACATTATATACATTTATTGCACCATTCGATTCAAAGTTTATTTTATTTTTAGAAAGTTTAGCAGTTCTTTTTGCTAAATCAAAATAAAAGGTTTAAGCTGTTTCAAAACCCTTTGGAAAAAAAAAACCTTTAGAGGAAAGCCTACCAAAACATGAAATTTTTATGAAAAGCGACAAAAACTTACTAAGAAGTTTTTTCCCCCTTTTCTGTTGAAATTTATTTTTAAACTGATGTAAAAGAGATTGATTACTTTTAAAAACATATTTAAACTAAAACATAAATAACAGTAAATAAAATTTGTTTACACACACACTCACACACAGACATATATATATATATATATATATATATATATATATATATATATATATATATATATATATATATATATATATATATATATGTACAAGCATTCGCCCCGCGCTTCGCGCGGGGTTCATGCTTACAATCAGTGGCTGTATTATTACTATCATATTGGTTAATTGAGTAGGCTATTTCATTGAATATAATACTTTATACTTCATTATTTGTTTAGCTTAATTAAATATAGAAAATGAAAATGGCTTAAAAATAAAATAAATTACTTGAAAATGGGTCCTCCCACAATATCGCAGGACTTTTTCCAAAATGATTATAAAATAAGGATAAAATTTAACTTCGCATCCCATAATAGGAATTTCCTCGCCAACCGGAGGAAACATATAGCTAGGCCACACCCAAAACTATAATATAATTACACACAATACTTTAACTATGTAGCAATGGATAGTAAAGAATGTTCCGTGTATAAGCAATTCCATCTGTAAACTTTGCAGATGGTACCAAAACTTGAATGAAAAAGCTACTTCTTACTATGATGTAAAATTGGCCGGGGCTAAAGACATTCTTCTGAGATCCACACCAATATAAGATAATGTTTGACCCTGGGATTTATTTCTAATGGAGTCTGATAATACATAACAAAGATGGTTTTCTAACTTGAATAAAATATTTAGATACATATTAGAGATATACCTTAAAATATTAGAGATATTGCTCACTATTAAAACGTACTTCAGGAGGATACACGAAATCAATAAGGTCATTTAAATCTGTTACATATGCAATTCCATTAAGAATTATTAATATGTCACTTCGTATACAATTTCTTCCTCTTTCTTAAGGTTAAGCAACCATCTTTAATTTTCAATCAGTGGCTGTATTATTACTATATTATACCCATTACTATCATATTGGTTAATTAAGAAGGCCATTTCATCAAGTATAATACTACACACATTGAGATCCACACCAACTAAAGATAATTTTTGACTCTGGGATTTATTTATTGTCATCGAGTAAGCTAATTTCAGAGGGAACTGTCTACGCATAGTTCCCACACCTCTATTTCCAACTTAAAATTTAAAGTTATTTTTGGAATTAATATTGTTTCCTCCTAAGATGGTTTTCTAACTTGAAAAAAAAAAAAAAATAAAAAAATAAAAAAATAGATATCTTAACTATAATACGTTTCTTTCCATAGTAAAACAATTATTTAAATAAAGTAAAAAAATCATTTAAATAAACATAAAAATTCATTTAAATAAAGTAAAAAATCATTTGAATAAACAAACATTCATTTCAATAAAATATAACATGCATTTAAATAAAGTAAAATATTAATTCAAATGAAGTAAAATATTCATTAAAATAAAGTAAAAAATTCATTTAAATAAACTAAAATATTCATTTAAATAAACTAAAACATTTTCTTAATATAGAATTGATCAACCTATTAAAAACAATTCTAGTAACAATAATATGGTAATAAAAACATTTAAATAAATAAGAATAAAATTATACCTTAATAAATGTCGGTAGTATAACAAAAGATGTGGGGAGTAGTGGTCCGCATCACGGCTGCAGACAGACTAAAGTCAGGGAGATCGACGGAGAAAGAGGGGGGCATTTGTTTACAAAATGTGTTTACGCGGACTAATGTATTTATTATCATTTACCTATCGAACAACATACTTTATTATTCAATATTTGTTTATATTTATTTATTCTTGTTTTTATTAAATTATTATTTATTAAAAAGGTAAACATGACGTTATTTACGGAATTTTAAATCCGTATTTCGTTATAAATACTCATTTTTCTCGGCAAAACATGCAAATAATTTGAAAAATAAATACTCGTTTTAAAGAGCATTAGTGTAGGGTTTAAATACCAATAATCGTAAACGCTAGGAGATCTCAAAGTCAAAAAAATTACTAAAAATTAACAAATTTACTCGATTTAAGGTAGAACCGTTGATCGTACTACAAAAAGTCATAGGACCAAAGTTGTAGATCTTTTAAAATCAGTTACTGGTGGTGCCATCCGTTTGTCGATATGACCTACCGTTTAGCCACTATAGCCCTTCGAAAAAACCTTCAATTTGCGCCCGCCATTTTTATTTTTTTAAGGGGGGTAAAAATAATTTTTTTCGACTTTTAAGATTTTTCTAGTCGGTTTGGGCCGATTCGGGACCAAACGCAAAAAACCGTGAGTCTCTAAGTGTTCAGGAAGTGCCCAAACATTTTGATAACCCGATCAGCTGATTAGCCACTTTATATTAAAAAAAAAAAAATGTATATATATATATATATATATATATATATATATATATATATATATATATATATATATATATATATATATATATATATATAAATATATATAAATAGTTGGTTAATTACCGTCATTTTCAGCTCTATATAGTAGCCAAGAATCTTTAACTAGGTTAAATCCAATTTTATTTTATTAGTGTATGAGATGTAATTTCCTTCACATCAACAGAATTTACATACCAAATAAATTAATATTAAACAGATACGTTTCACCTACAAAATGTACAAGGTGGGGTTTCAAAAATCCCCTCTTAATTCAATGTTAAACAAGGTTAACATTAACCTGAATTCCCTTGTAGTTATCTCTCAGAACACGGTTTCTTGGTTAAAGGATAGGCTTGTAGGTACCGGAAAATCAGAAAGGTCGTAATGCTTCAGTGAAAGCACTCGGTAAAATGGTTTTCGGCAGAGAAAACCTAGATTCTGGAAACCTCTAGCCACAACCTTTACTAATTCAATAGGAAGCCTCTAGAACCTTCTGGAAAACCCCCCAACCTTAGGCCAAAAGCAAAAGATAACACAGAGCTGGGGAAGACTTTTCCCTACATAAATACCGGCTTACATCGAAAACCCATTAATAAAGTCTGACTTAACAAAAAGGACCTTTCCCTTAACCCTTAGCTTTCTGTTTTTTAAGCTAATCGCACAAATGATGGTACTTCTAGATAGAAAATAGATAGATAAAAATCTATTTCCTTTTCTGTTTTGCCATTTGTTTAAGGAAGATAAAGGACCGTGGTTTAGAAATGTTATTACTGTATAAATGCTCTTTAGAAAATAGCATTTGTCATGATTTTTTGTTTTTACTCCTTTTAAGATATTACTCAAGAGTGTATCTTGCAACATATCTAGTTCGTTTAATGGCAAAACTATGGTATTAGTCTTTAAGAAAAGCTCAGAAGATTTATATACGATAGCTCCCTTTGGTAAAATTAGTATTCCTTTGGTTTAACCATCGTCATGTGTATGTTACTTTGACCATCTCATCAAATCAACATTATGAGTAAAGAGGCCGAGCCCTCTATTAAACTATAATTATGTCTCAATCAACATGACATGTGTAAAGAGGCCGAGCCCTCCATTAACCTATGTTATGTCTGTATCAACATGACATGTACAATGAGGCCAAGCACTCTAATGCAAATCAACATTATTTGTAAAGAGGCCGAGCCCTCTAATAACCTGTTTTGTCTCTATCTATCAACATGTCATGTGTAAAGAGGACGTGCCCTCTAATGACCTATATTATGTTTATATCAGCATGACATGAGTAAAGAGGCCGAACACTCTAATTAACTATACTATGTATTTATTCACATGACATGTGTAAAGAGGCCGAGCACTCTAATTACCTATACTATGTCTTTATTCACATGACATGAGGAAAGAGGCCGAGCACTCTAATTACCTATACTATGTCTTTATTCACATGACATGAGTAAAGAGGCCGAACACTAATTACCTATACTGTCTTTATTCACATGACATGTGTAAAGAGGCCGAGCACTCTAATTACCTATACTGTCTTTATTCACATGACATGAGTAAAGAGGCCGAGCACTCTAATTACCTATACTATGTCTTTATTCACATGACATGAGTAAAGAGGCCGAGCTCTCTAATAACTTATATTATGTTTCTATCAACATGATATTATGTACCAAGAGGCCGAGCACTCTAATGCAAAACAACATTATTTGTAAAGAGGTCGAGACCTCTAATGTCCTATATTATGTCTCTATCAACATGTCATGAGTAAAGGGGCCTTCCTTTAATAACCTATGACCTATAGTATGTCTTAATCAATATTTAGTGTTGATAATGACATTAAAGAAAACAGGATCCTATTCTAGCAGAGGTTATTGACCATAGGAGAAGGCGACTTTGGTGTGGGGTGAATGTTAACATAATAAATAACCGGTGAAGACAATCAGTGCTACTACAGAAACGTAGTATGTGGTTCTACGTCTAAACTTAACGAGGTGCTTTAACGATAACATAAAACTGAATGTAACCTTTCCTTCCTCGTTTGGTATTCTTTTAACAACTTAAACCTTTTGAACCAAACGTAACCTTCTCCTGCTCGTTCCACATTCTTTAAACTTCTAATTAACCTTCTGTTTTATCTTTCGCGAAAATCTTTAATTCAAGTTTTTTACAAGAAGTATATGTTGATGATGTTTATAATAATTATTATTTAATTGAATACGACAGGTTCGTTCCAACACCCCTATTCGTACCGCCCTTTATATCGATCCGCATGTTCGGGAATCGTTGAGGACAGGTTTTATATGCATGCGCAAACATTGTACTCTAATTAAATCATATCAGGTTGTTACGGGCTTAGGACTAAAATGCACACCGTATTAAAAACATTCAAGGAAGCCTAACAGTTGGGGAACCTTCATGTTGAAATTTGTGAAGATTGACATAACTGCGCATGTCAAAAAAACAGGAGAGACAATCATACAAACAGAGGATCGTTTTGACCGTAAAGTAAATGGTTTTTCAAACGATTCCTGCCGGGTTGGAACACTTTGAAGGACGGTACGAAACACTGTCACAAGTTGGGTTGGAAGAGCTTTCATCCATTGCGCATGTCTGTGACGTTCCCGAGGACGGTACACTTACTACGTTTCCATGATGTTTCAATACGGATTGCATACGGGTTAAAGCAGTTTATGCATCCGCAAATTATCCATGGAAATCAAGATTCAATACGGATTGAATACGATTTACTAGTAGATCCAGATACGATACACTAAATTCTGGGATCGTATCTGGATCGAGTCTCATGGAAACACATGAACTCGATCCTGACATGCGCAGAGTGCAAGTGTGAGAGCCCCTAGCGGTTTCTCTGGTGAAACAAGTCAAATCTGTCAAAACACCACTCTAATCAAACTGTTTGGTTGGAGTAGGAGCAAACCTTATGTTGATGTTTCATAAGAAAGGAATTGTATTTGTGAAAATAAATTCAACAAAAATTGTGTCTGAGAAAGACATTCACTAGAGACACCAATTAGTTTCAAATGCAATTTCAATTTCACAATAGATAATTTTCCATTTGAATGGAATATAATATGATGCTTAAAGTGGTGCCACGTGAATAGGAACTACATTTGCGATTCAATGTTTTATTCAGTGCCTAGAAGACAGTTCTCTTATCTGAGGTCTCGTATTTCGTTAAACAACATTCTTAGATATAAGATGGTAAGAGAAAATAGGATTTTACAAGAGAACAAAACCAATTTCCAAATAATAGAATAAATATAGTCAAAGAACCAAGTAACTATAACAGTAAGTAGTGGAAGAAAATGTAAGATCGGCAAAGTGAAATGTTATCTATTTTAGGATACAAAATTCTACACTTAATCATTATTCTCAAACAAGAATGACATATTTTACAAAAGGTTAACAAAATATAAATAAAATAACATAAAGGTGATTAATAATAAATATACCTACTCTATTACATCCTTCTGTCTTTGTTTAAACTTTCTCATATACGTAGTATATAAAATAAGAAAGTATCGTGATAGCGCAAAAATATTTGATTTTAGGATTTTGGTGGATTTACACGTTTTGAGTGAAAAAAAGGTTTTTTAAAAAAGTAGGTCTATTAAATAATGTAGTCTCTACAATCACGTGAAGCCTAAACTACAGGGCCGATTTTGATAACATTTGACCTACAGGTTCAAAAAAATTAAACCCTGAGGCGAACTCAAGGAATGAGCTAAATTTGGGGGTGCTACCCCAAAAAACGCTGAAAAAGCTGTTTCTAAAAAAATAGTTCCTAAGATTTTGTAGTCCATTTAAATCTAACTGTATTAGATGTTTTCCTGGGAAAAATCAAATTCCCGAGATATTGGTAAAAAATAAATCTAATTTTATTGAAAATCAAAATAAAAAATTGTTTAAAAACTAGGCATCGCGTGGCTCTATCATTGAAGCGAGCGTATAGTAATAAATATGTATTGAATATTGAAAAAAAAGATTATTGTGAATCATGATGAGTTGATAGATAATGGGTCTGGTAGTTGTGCAGCGGCTAGTAGTAAGGGAACCACCCCGCATTCTTACTATTCCACTAAACACACATCTCTATTTCAATATTTATAATTTGTATCTCTTTGCTACAAACAAACTACTGCATGTATCAAATTGAAATTTTGCATGCCTGTTTCAATTGTGCATCAGATGGTGTCTATGAAGTTTTATTAAAATCGTTACGTTAGAACGAAAGATATCGGTAAAAAGGTTGTTTTCTCTATTTTAAACGTATAGGCCCGCTTTAATAGTTTTAGCAATCTTTATTAATTCATAGAGGTGTCGCTGTTGGTTTTACTAAAAAATGTTATTTAAAAAAAATGTTCGTCTCATCGAATAGATGATGATAGAATCTTTTCCCGTCCTGAAATTCCAATTTAATTTTTGAACCTCTCGTTTACGCGAGCGTTGCGCGCGAACTCTTGGACGGATCACGCTGTCCAACGAACTTAGCCTGAGTATTAGTAAGAGGATCATGTATACCAAATTTCAACTAAATCGGTCAACTTTTACTCAAGTTATCGTCACACGCGTGAACGTTACTGACAGACAGACAGACAGACAGACAGACAGACAGACAGACAGACAGACACGGAGCATATTTCGTTGAATGTAGGAAGCTCGCTACGCTCGCTTCAATAAATTAATTAAAAGAGGAATTATAGGATTAAAATGCAGTATCAACACCTGTAAGAAAAGGTTTGCTCGGTTCATTAGACCAATTTTATTCATAATTTGAATATAACTCTGTCTTATCCTTCAACCAAAAACAATGTTAGGTATATTGGTTTGTTGCTGTGAGGTATATTGTATATTGGTTTGTTGCTGTGAGGTATATTGGTTTGTTGCTGTGAGGCATATTGGTTTGTTACTGCGAGGTATATTGGTTTGTTGCTGTGAGGTATATTGGTTTGTTGCTGTGAGGTATATTGGTTTGTTACTGCGAGGTATATTGGTTTCTTGCTGTGAGGTATATTGGTTTGTTACTGCGAGGTATATTGGTTTCTTGCTGTGAGGTATATTGGTTTGTTGCTAAGTATATTAAGTTGTTGTTGTGAATTACCCTCTACATTTCAAAGTTATCTTGAATATTAAGAAAAAACATTAGTCTGCTAAGTTGTGTGCCACATAGCATGATGATAACCTTGAATTACAACAATCTTCACTATAAGTTCACCTCCTGCTATAAGTAGCTGCAAAATTTTAATAGCAGATATAAGAGATTTGATATTAAAAGCAAATAAGAATTGCAATTAAACTCAAATAGAAGGTTATTTAGATGCAGGCTTAAAAACAATGATAAACAAGGTCAAAAAAGCAGTTTCGCCAACCTGATTTCAACAACAATACAACATTAGCCATTCATTCTGTACTATTTATAAAAAAAATTAAGTTGGCAATCCTTCTTTTTCTCCCTACTTTACTTTTTCACCTTACTTTTGCTTTTTCTCCCTACTTTTTGAGTTCAGTGAAGAAAAGACTTTCTTTAGTCCCTCTAAACTAATACAAAATCATAACTTTTTCTCCCTACTGGAGATAAAAAATATTTATCTAGTTTTGATAAAGCTTTGATGGTAGGTTATTATCAGCTTCTTTGATACCATATTGATTTTAGATAACTGCGTCAATTGCTTCCTCTTGATGTAAACACTTATTTATATGAACTATATCTTTGAAGGCTCTTATCTCATTTAGAAGGAATTTGAATGGTTTATTTGAAATAGTCCCATATTATTTTAATAATACAAAAGAAGTGGCCCCACAGGAATTCAAGGCAGATAAAAATCTTATACGACCAATAATAAAGAACGCGAGAATGCTATTTGGCACACAAATTGGCAGACTAATGGTTTTTCATAATATTTAGGATAACTTTGGCTTTGAAAATTACAATTTTGCAGCTACTTATAATAATAACCTAGTATTACTACAATCTTCTCACCTCCACAACGCTCTCAGGAGACCAAACTAACTCCTCGAAATACAGCACGTGTGCAGCATAACTTTAGCTCTTAGTAAAAGCTAACCTACTAGGATAATAGAGTCACGTGAGCTGTTCTAGGGTTTTGTGGTAATTACCTCTCCCGATTAAACCTCCCTCAAGGGCATGTCACATCCAGGTACTAATTATATTTCCAGGAAATAATTATATTTTAAAGCTCCAGAAATGAATAATAATGCAGTGATAAAACCTCTACACTAATTGTCCCACCACCTCTATCTGTGTTTATATTTATATACATGACATTGAATATATTTTGTAATTGAAAACCTAATCCTGCTCTGTAAATTAAAGTACTTATGGGGAAGATTTCTCTTTTTATACCTACCAATACCATGATACCTAACTACTCATATTCATTTACTTAAGTGAAGAATTCAGCAAATCAAATTTCTAAAGATTAATCTGTAACAAAAAATTTACATTATTCATTTTTTAGCCCGTCAGAAGACAGAAAACAAATGCCTACACGCGGATTCTACTTGAGTTAAAAAAATTCTTCCAAGCACTAATTTTTACTACGTTTTTATTAGCTTGCATACTTGTTTGTTTGTTTGTCCGGTACAAATCTGGCAATCGATTTCTAACTAACTTCCCGAATAGCTAGACATTTGAAACTTTTAGCATAGCTCAGAGCACGATGACAATGCATTATTTCTACTGATTTTCAAGGCAAATCATGTTTTAGCAAAATTTGCGATTCGATAACAATGCCATTTCTATGGACAATATTTTACTCTTCTCTAGTTCTTTATGTACCAACATTTGTAATGTTCTTTAACCCTAGAACGCTAACCATATTTTTTAACCTCTTAAGACTAACCTTGAGTCATATTGACTCCCAAATCTATTTTACCCAGTTTTATTAAAATATAAAGGCCTAATATGTACAATATTTTTTTAACACGTTTTAGTGCTAGTTGAAGGGACACTTGGGTGCTTTGTTTCCCATAAAAAACAATTTTTTCCTTTTAATTCCGGTTTTTCAATCTGGACTACTATTACATATCCGGTATTGTTATCTACTGGAGTGGTTTTATTTTTTTTTTTTCTTTATGTAACTTTTTTCTTTCTTTTCCTTTGGTTTTTCTGTTTCGTAAATTGTTTCAATTAATTTATCATTTTCCTCATCATGGCTGATGGGATCAAAAAAGGCATTTTCTATTTTCAAATCAGGGTCCAAATCACAACCGTCACCATTATCGTCGAATACGCTCTTTTTCATAATCGGTATCTGAATCGGTCATTTCCTTCATCAAGTGATAAATGTCGTTTAGATCATTGTATTTTTTCTCCATTATTTGACTATATTCATATTCTATTAACTTTATATAATTTAGACATATAACGAAAAAAAAAAAAAAAATAACAATTTATACTTATAAATGAATAAATTGCAATTATATTACCTTTAATTTAAAAAAAATTATTGAATTAAAAGTTATATAATACTTAATTTATAAGATTTAAAATGCCAAAATAAACATTAACACGACATACTATTCTAAAAAATACTATTCTGCGTCAAAATGACCTACAAAATATTTACGTGTAAGACTAAACTGGAGTCAAAATGACTCCGTGACTGCAGAAAAACAAACGATATGTCCTCTTTAGAATCTGAATGAGAAACTGATAGAAGTGTAGAAGGGTCATTCAAGGGTGGGAGGTAGCATAGCTAAGATGTGGGAGTTCTGTGTTTTACAGACACCGTGCATTCGTAGTTGAAAAAAAAATGGGAGTCATTTTGACTCCAGGTTAGCTTTCTAGGGTTAAAACTTAACCAATTAAAAAAGATCAGACAAGTCAAGAAAATCTGGGAGCACGGTACTGCTCCCGCCAATTCATTAAATAAATAAAAGTAGCACTCCCTATTAGAAAACGTCAAAACTAAAGTATTAGTTTACCATCATCATTAATAACATTTAATATTTAATTTAAATCAAATTATAATTATTATTAACTACGGGAACAGACAGAGAAAAATACACTACAGCGCCGGGATTTGAACGTCGGGCCGTAGTTAATAATAATTATAATTTGATTTAAATTAAAAATTAATCTTTCCGTAGTATGAATACTACCAAAATCGTAAAAAATTAATAACATTTAATATTGGAATAATTGTGGTTGAGCTATATTCAGTATTACACTTGAAGATTGTTAACATACACTTTCCGTTCGTCCCCACATGTAAACCGATATTTGTATAGTTAAATTTGAACATCCACTGCGTTTCATAGCTTGCCTTTTGCGTTTCAAACCCCATCTCCTAAACAATTATTATTATTCCCTATTACAATTTATTTCATTATATTTTCTTCCATTATCTTTATTTATCTTCCTATTATATCCTATATCCCTTATTCTTGTATTTTCTATTTAATTTATCTTTTGTTATGTTATTAGGTATTATATATTATTTATTAATAATATTGTATTAAAAAAGAACATGAGTCTAAAAAACGAAAAATTGCTTATAAAAAAGATAAATCCCAATAAAAATGCTTATGTAAAAAAATAAGCCAAGTCTGGCGTAAGGATTAGATCTAGTAGAACTTACTCGGACTGGAGCAGACTTGGCTAAACCTAAGATCTCACAACTTTTCACGCGAGAAGAGAACTTTTGTTAGGATATATAATTCGTCTTTAAGATATAGCCACTAACACCTTCATTAACAAATGTAATACCAATCGTTATAAAAATTCTGTCAAAGAATCATAAACCTCTTCTATATAAGTAGGATAAAATTACAATTTACTGCATTAAATAATGCTTGGAATATATAGATGATAAATCGAACGTATCGACCAATCGAATACAATTTAAGGGCGGTGCAAGAGTAAACTAGCAATATATTCTCGTATATTAATAGAATATTTAATAATAAAATTATGATTTAAGGACTTTTACTATCCGAAACTCAATACAATCACATAAAAGTGGGTTGCGTTGCAATTATGCAGGGTGTCCCAAAAAAGCTTAGCGCGCTACTCAGAACAGGGTTCTACATGGGTAAATAAGTTGACGATGCTCTGTATTTTTTTTTTTTTTTTTTTCGGCTTAGTTTAGCCGTAAACCGCCATGTTTTATTTATTTTGAAAAAATTTCACTTCAAAAACCCTTCAAGATATTTTTATGAATCTTTACAGATGTCTTACTAACTCCAATATCTAAAATATCTAAAAATATTAGTTTTTTAATTTTTACAAATTTACAAAAATGGCGGCCATTTAAAGTTTTAAAAGTCAGATTCCATGCAATTTTGCATGAGACAAAAGTTGTAGAACTTTTTAATGGAAAACTAACGATACCTTAATTATTTAAATCGGTTCATAAATAAAGAAATTAAGATTAGTTTAGTGTTCACAATTTAACTCAAGATCACATTTAAATGTGCTAATTTAGAAAATCTCCCCAAAACATAATTAAAGATAATAATGAATAAAACTTAAAATGGAAAGTAAATAGTTAAGATAATTTTTCAAAAGAAATGATAAGAATTAATAATTTGTACACCTAAAACATTAAAATAATCGTAATTTCTTTATTTATGAACCGATTTTAATAAATAAGGTATCGTTAAATTTTCATTAAAAAGTTCTACAACATTTGTCCCATGCAAAATTTCTTTATACCTACTGGATTTCATGGAATTTGACTTTTAAGATTTTATCTGGCCGCCATTTTGAAATTTGATAAATTTAAAAAAATGTTATACTAGAAAATTTTAGATATCGGAGTTAGTAAGACATCTGTCAAGTTTCATGAAAATACCTTGAAGGGTTTTTGAAGTATAATTTGTTTCAAAAATACAAAATGGCGGATTAAGGCTAAACTAAGCCGTAATCGAAAACAATTTACTGAGCATTTTTGACTTATTTTCACAAGTAGAAACCTTTTCTAAATAGCGCGCTAAGCCTTTTTGGGACACCCTGATACTATCTTTCGCAATATAGTTATCCAACTCTATTTCTGCATTACCTCAATTGTTCCCGAATGTAAATTTAATGTGAAATTTCATTATATGATAACAGTTGAATTCAAAGCATTAACTATTTAGATTTTAACTTTAAAAGTATAATATAGATAAACTAATTTAAAACTAAGGTGTGGTAGTTAGGAAGAAAGATTTTCCAAGAGTTTAGGAATAATTTGATTATTATTCTATGGGTTTTGGCTCTTAGTTCAGGTTACCCTGCCAAGTTACTTAACTATAACGAGACAAGAGAGCATAGTGTCACCGACAGGTTATCCTTCCACTGAGATGAGGGTAGCCACAATTCAGCTCTTACCCGGCCAAGTACTCCAAGGTTTTAGATGTAGGTACCTTCACACCTTTTCATTAGTAAGACCATGAATCACAACTTTCCTTATTAGTAATATCTAGTAGTAGTAAAGGAGCCAGTTTAATCTCATTTATTTGTGGTAACTTTCACACCGAGAAAGAGACAAGAAACATGGTTCTTCACTGAACTGATCCATAAAACTGTTATTAAAAACTAATATTGTTTTCACAGCAAAGAGGATACGTGCCTTTCCAGTTGGTAAGGTCTTGTTTCCAGTCTCATTTCACCTGTCTTCTGCCCCTGTCTTTTTCACGTGAAAGGTGCCTAATAGTTCAAATTATAACCGAGTAGTATTTGCAACTCACGAATGTTAAAAAAAGAAATATTTATGAAACTCTCACGCATTAAAAGTGAAACTTAAGTTCTAGAAACAGTTTATTTTATGCATTGTTCTCTTTGCATTAGTTGATATATAAGCTATAAATTAACTAAAAACCAGAGTAATATGCTTACAATATATCTAATAAAGAAGCTAACAAGAATACTAATGAACTAGTCAACATGCTAACAAGTAAACAAGCTAACATTAAAACATAGCAATATATGTAATAACTAATAAAAAAAGCTAACAAGACAAATAAATTATAAGTAAACCCATAAAAAAAGGCAATAAACTAACAATGAAAATGATTAATATGCGTACAAGATAACAAATATACAAGCTAACAAGAATAATAATAAACTAGTCAAGATGCTAACAAGTAAACTACTAAAAAAGTTAACAAGCTAACAATAAAAAAAAGTAACAAGAATACTAAGCTAAAAGACACTATAATACAAGCTAAAAATTAAAATATTGTATGCAACAAGGCAGCCAAGGAAACAGTTCTGCCTCGTTTATAAATTGCCTGCCTCGGCAGTCAAATAGGTAAATCAAAAGGTAAGTCAAAAAGTTAATCATCATAGCCTGTCCTCGCCTTCGGCTCGGAGGGAAAATTTAATCACTCGTCAGTAAAATTCCATTTTGCTGCCTAGTTATATAAATAACTATTTTAAAAGGGGTCGATGAAGGAAAAATGTTTGGAACCTCTGGTCAAAATTATAAAGAATTTATCAAATGCACACAAAATAATACCGAGGAGTTGTTTTTGAGTGCGCCATTGGTCTAGTTGCTATAAAGCACCCCCCCCCCCCCCCCCCATGAAGCCATGAAAAGGATTAAAACAAAGGAAGTGAATTGTTTATAAGAATCATCGGAAAAGAGGAGGAGAAAAGTAAATTGTCGTAGAAAACTAATGGGTTACTGTGGAACAATTTAATCTAAGAAAGTACACTAAGCTAACATCAACTAAGCTACATCCATTGAGAATTTGTTGGGCCAGCACAAAGCAAAGTAAAGAAAAAGAATAAACCGGTCTGAGACAACTCAATCTACCTTTCGACTACATAACACATACGATTACATGATTACTTGGTCAGGTTTCTTCCATGTATTAGTTCATTCAAGTTTTCGTTGTTATAGTCCACAGGCCACCATAAGAAGTGAGTCGCTGATTGATAAAGTTTTCTTACCTTATGCAATCGCTTATTTATGCTGTGTCCACCGATGAATTGGGTATCTGGCAACTGGGGGCTGAGCCATTTCTTTTTTGTTGACATGCCAAACTTGCCCTTCTGCGGGAACATTGAAAAGAGATAGATAAAATTTTGATTTTCACAGGATCGTTTAATTAAATTATTTCAAAAACAGTGGTAAAGGTGGCCACCGATACGAGTGGGCCGTTTTCTTTTCAACGTCCTCGCAGAGCGATATGTTTGGGGCGGTGGCCACCCCAAACGGCCCACTCTTATCGGTGGCCACGTGTACCACTGTTTTTGAAATAATTTAATTAAACGATCCTGTGAAAATCAAAACTTTATCTATCTCTTTTCAATGTTCCCTCAGAAGGGCAAGTTTGGCATGTCAACAAAAAAGAAATGGCCCAGCCCCCAGTTGTCATATACCCAATTCATCGGTGGACACGGCATAAATAAGCGATTCCATAAGGTAAGAAAACTTTATCAATCAGCGACTCACTTCTTATGGTGGCCTGTGGACTATTACATTTAATTAGTAACAAACATTTGATTAAAATTTACTATAGAAATAACTTCTTTCAGCTGGGTATTCGAACTCAGCCTCTCACCACGTTTAAAGCAACTTTGCTTAGGAACTAAATTTTTTATGGCACTTCTTTAGATTGTTACTCCCCTTAGAGAAAAAAACAGAGGGGAGTAACAATCTAAAGAAGGTATATGGAATGTTCTTCTTTTGACTTTTACTCCCCATATAAGAACAGAAGGGTGATATTCCTTAGTTACAAAGTACATTGGACTAAGCATCCCCTTGTTTTAATAGTTATTTAGTCAAAGTCATATATATTAAAAAAAAAAACATTGGGGAGTAACAATCTAAAGAAGTGCCATTTTTATTTTATTTATTTTTTAATCAAACCAACATACCTATTATTATAAACAACATGTCCGATTTTGATGAAACTTGAAAGTTAGGTCATAATTATCCCATATTGGTCCCATACTCTGTTTATTTCACTTCTGTTTCGATAAGGGGAGTAACAGTTTAAAGAAGAACATTTCGTGCACCTTCTATAAATTGTTACTGCCCTCTGTTGTTGTTGTTTTTTTTTGTTAGGGAAGTAACAATCTAAAATTGCAAAAAATATGAGGTTAGGGACTGGTCAAATAATATGAAAGACTAAAAGCAAAACCCTGTAGCATTACTTGACACTTTGTGAAAGTAGCAGCATTAATGCTACACTTGGGTCTAAGAGCAGTCGGAGCGTGTATAACAGTACACTATTGTGTGTAAGGAACAAACCAGAAACTCAACACTTCCAAATGGACGTAATATAAACATAAAATAGCCAAAGTTTATAACCTCTTTAAAGTTTGACCACCCTTCAGATTTGTTTATTAATGAAGATCCGTAAAGACCGTGGCAACGGGCTTAATTTTAAATTTAGAAAAAAGTAAAATTAGGTAAATTAATTTATATCTCTATTTAGATAAGTTTATCTATTTTAAGACCAACAAATCAAAACAAATGTTTAATTTTATTGGAATAAATGTGGTTGCCTTAGCTTAGCAATAACAAATTATTTCCAGGTGAGCCATCTCACTACTCGATTATATATATTATAGGATATTGTGTTAATTTTGTTTACTTTTTAGTTGCAAATTTGCTATTTTACTAACGAGTTTACAGAATTTTTGTGATCATTCTGCAAAACGATTTTCTTTGTGACAGAAATCTGTTTCGCTTTAAGGACCATTTTTAGTCTAATCTCTGTCTGTCTGTCTGTCTGTCTGTCCGTCAATATGTTTTGCGAACTAATATATACTACAAACTATTCAACCGAATTTAATTAAATTTGGAAATGTAGGTCATAATTGGCTCACTTTTAGTCCCATAATAATTCCAAACCACTGCGCTTACAGAACCTTTGAATCTTACGTGCGTACGAACGTAAGCTATACATTTAAATTAGACTTTATTTTATCTATTAGATGAGACAAACTTTTTTTTCATCTAACTTTTCTTGAACCAACAGCGACACAGCTATGAACTGATATAGATAGCTTAATCAAACCAACAACGACACAGCTATGAACTTATAAAGATAGCTTAATCAAATCAACAACAACACAGCTATGAACTTATAAAGATAGCTTAATCAAATCAACAACAACACAGCTATGAACTGATAAAGATAGCTTAAAACCAACAGCGACACAGCTATAAACTGATAAAGATAGCTTAATCAAAACAACAGCGACACAGCTATGAACTGATAAAGATAGCTTAATCAAACCAAGAGCAACACAGCTATGAATTGATAAAGATAGCTTAATCAAACCAAGAGCAACACAGCTATGAACTGATAAAGATAGCTTAATCAAACCAACAGTGAAACAGCTGTGAACTGATATAGATAGCTTAATCAAACCAACAGCTATACAGCTATGAACTGATAAAGATAGCTTAATCAAACCAACACCGACAAAGCTATGAACTGATAAAGATAGCTTAATCAAACCAACACCGACAAAGCTATGAACTGATATAGATAGCTTAATCAAACCAAGAGCAACACAGCTATGAACTGATAGAGATAGCTTAATCAAACCAACACCGACAAAGCTATGAACTGATAAAGATAGCTTAATCAAACCAAGAGCAACACAGCTATGAACTGATAGAGATAGCTTAATCAAACCAACACCGACAAGGCTATGAACTGATAAAGATAGCTTAATCAAACCAACACCGACAAAGCTATGAACTGATAAAGATAGCTTAATCAAAACAACAGCGACACAGTTATAAACTGATAAAGATAGCTTAATCAAACCAACAGCGAAACAGCTATGAACTGATATAGATAGCTTAATCAAACCAACAGCGACACAGCTATGAACTGATATAGATAGCTTAATCAAACCAACAGCTATACAGCTATGAACTGATAAAGATAGCTTAATCAAACCAACAGTGAAACAGCTGTGAACTGATATAGATAGCTTAATCAAACCAACAGCTATACAGCTATGAACTGATAAAGATAGCTTAATCAAACCAACAGTGAAACAGCTGTGAAATGATAAAGATAGCTTAATCAAACCAACAACGACACAGCTATGAACTGAAAAAGATAGCTTAATCAAATCTAAAGGTTTCACTCAGTCCATTGATTGTAGGGCTAAACTTAGTCTCTTGATATTTTAAGATTTTTACTCCTTCGACCAACAGAAAACACGTACAAAATATTATGTTCTCTAATGACAAACAGATTTTTTTCAACAAATTTTCTTAAATTGGAGGCATAAGAAAACAAAATCCCCCTTTATACCAATCACAGCGAAAATGACGAAAATACACAATGCTAAATATAAGGACGTTCTCGACACTGACACACTTGATGTTCAATAATAGAGATTACCAGACGTTATGTACTAAAATTAATCTTTAATTCATGTCGTACAAACCAACTGTTCCAAACCAATTTAAGTACGAGAACCATTATGTTTTAACGCCACACTTGTTTCGCTCCTTTCAACAATAGAGTAGGGTTATAATCGGTAGTGATTTCAAATCGCAATATTCTAACACTTTACGTCAACAGACATCTTTTGTACTATAATAGAATGTGGTTTAGATTAAAAAAAACGATTTTGATTGAAAATTCTATTATATGTAAAATAGATATCGAAAGTAGAATAGTTACATTTTGTAGTTTTTTTGGGGGTCTTTAATGAAGCGACCCTAAAATTTTATCGATTCCTTGTTGCAGACTATCTGTTAGTTGAGAATAATTAGACCTTTGAAACTCCTCAAGTAGTTCTCCAAGGAATTAATTCCTGTCTAATAGACTTCTAGACAAAGCTAACTAGGATCTAGTTAATCTGGGTGAAGATTCCTTGTTGAAATCTCAGCTAATCAGTTAGAAAATTAAACTGGAACTTATTAAATTCTTTGAACACAAAAGAATATATTTGTTTTTAAATGTGTAACAAACGTATACTAAGTACTAATAATCTAAATAAAGACTAATAATAAACTTAAATGTTCGAAATGATTATAGTTTATAAGTTACTTTAACTCTAGTTCAACAAACGATATTTTGATTAAAAATTAATAATTGAGGTGATTCGTGACAGTTCAAGTATAATGACAGAGTAGGGTAGGTTAGCGAGATGCTGTCAAATAAAACACAGTAAGAAAGTTTATGCTAATGTTTCGCTAAATTTATTAGCATCATACTTCAAGTATAACCAATTACCGAAATCACTTCAGCTTTCAAAAACTATTAAATATTTTAAATGTTAATTTAAATCAAATTATAATTATTATAAACAAAGGGAGACAGACAAAGAAAAATAGACTCCAGCGCCGGGACTGGAAATTCAAATTTAAACTTTCCGTAGTATGAACACTACCTAAAACTTAACAAGGAAATTTATATTTTAAATGTGACATTTAATGTCGGAAAAAAAATATGACCTAGCAATTAACGAGATTAGCAAAACTTACAAAAAAATTAACTTATTATATATATATATATATATATATATATATATATATATATATATATATATGAAAAGGTCCTTCTTGTTTAAACAATGTTTATAATATTTCAATGATACATACATACATACATATATATATATATATATATATATATATATATATATATATATATATATATATATATATATATATATATATATACATATATATATATATATATATATATATATATATATATATATATATATATATATATATATATATATATACATATATATATATATATATGTATATGTATGTATGTATCATTGAAATATTATAAACATTGTTTAAACAAGAAAGACCTTTTGATTGCCGGTCCAATTTAGCTCCACTGCAAAATAATGAGTAATTTGAGAGCTTAATAGGAAAGCCAAAGGTCCAGGTTCCGGTCCAGGTTGGCGGAGTGTATTTTTTTTTTTCTCTTTTCTGAGTTCTTTCTGATATTCTAATTTCTCCAAAGAACGCTACATTTTCTAGTATATAGTAAAAATGTTTATCTATGATTGATACGAAATATAAACATTATATCTCTGTTTAGATGCGTAGAAAGTGATTATTTATGTACTTGTATTCATTCCGCATGCGCGTCTCATAGTTCTGAAGAATTCCTCTTCTTTACCACGCTAGCGTGGTAAAGAAGAGGAATTCTTCAGCTTTACACACGATTAGCGAGTTTGTTTACATTTAACAAAACTAATTTGCTCTTTTTTTTATTAAAGTAACTGTTTATATCGAGTTTTTAATGAAGAACAATGAGTGAATCAAGTGACTTTGACGAAAATGTGGAGAATAATACTCCTCCAGAAATAATTAGTTCGACAAAAATACAACTCAAGAATTAATGCCATCTTTATCAAGAGAGAGATACGAACTTACATACAGTAAGTTTATTTTTTTCTTTATTTATTATTTAAAGCTAACCGTAGATTTAATCTAACCGTATTATTTAATCGTAGATAAAGTACGGTACGCAACTCGTGCAAAAACGGCATTTTGCATTACTACCCTCGCTAACGCTCGGGTGCAAACTCCACACTCGCATGCAAAATACTACTTTCCGCACTCGACGCGTAATGTACTATTACAAACTCAACATGGTAGTTAACGATTTAATAAATAGCTTTAACTCAACATAGACTAAGTTGTTAATTGCAACATAAATTGCGTCTTCAAAGAGAACAGAAGACATAATTTTCGCGATGAAGAGAATTAAGTTGACTTCCCTTGAAACCTTAAGTAATGAAACCCTATGTGTTGCATTAAGTAATGAAACCCTAAGAAATTCCTTAAATCATGTACCTTAAGTAATGAAACCTTAAGTAATGCCTTAAGTAATGCACGTTAAGTAATGAAACCCTAAGTAATGCCTTAAGAATTGTATCTTAAGTAATGAAACCTCAAGTAAGTGGTTAATATTTACTTAAGCTACCTTGACATGGGTGGTACTAACAGGAAAGCTGCATAAGTTAAAGTTAGTAGTATTTGTTCAGTAAAATTTACAATACTCTAATATCTGGTAGACCGTAATGCATGTTTATTGTTTATGCTAAAATAAACCGTACTATATGGGAATAAAAACAACAAAAATGCGAATTTACGAGCCTTAAATTGCTCGTAATTGATTGAAAAAGGAAAATGAAATATAACCAAATCACCATAATGTAATTTAGTTTCAGCATATCAAATAAGCGACGAGGTCAAATTTTGCATAACTCAATTTATTTATTTCTTCAATGAAAAAGCGAGTTAATAAAGTATTTTAAGTGGGAGGTCTAGAATTTCGGGATTCAAAACAAGCCACACATCATTTACATTATCCTGCCGAGCGTAACAAGTGTAAATTGGTGAGAGTGTCAGCTGGCCGTATAAGTGTAAACCCTCGACTGAAATATTCACAATATGTGTGATTTATGAATAGGTTTGGAGGTTTTGTGAACACCGGTTGTTATTTGTTAATCAAAAGTTAGTTTTGCCGCTGTATTGCTATTGTGGGGGATCGGGGGATTAGTTGTTACGGTAAGCTCTTATCTTACTTTCTCTTATCTAACTTTGCTTAAAACTTACTCCAAGCCACCTGGGCTGCCAGTTAATTTGATATTCGTTACAAAGTTTGTTTTAATCTTACCGGATTAAAATCTCAGAAGTGATTAATTATTGAAATCATGTCAAAGAATAATATGAAATTACGATGACTTTGTTGCGGGTGTTTTCATGTCAAGTGTGTTTCCGGAATTAATAACCTATCAAGTCAGGATTGATGACTAGCTTGATAGTAGAATAAGCAACACGCTTAGAAAACCTCTAATACCGTGCTCAATGAGGCTTCACTAGTGAAATAATAATTGTGTTTATAGACGATATTTATTTAATAGAAACTATAAATTATTAATTTAAAGTATACAAACATTGCTAACTTCTCCTTTGAAATTTTAAACTTGAAGAAAAATTAATATACGCAGAAGATCGAAACTTACATGGGACCAACATTGGGCTAATTAAGACCTGCCATCCAAATTTCATTAAGATCGAACGTTTAGTTTTTATGAAATGTTTGTTCGCAAAAATTGAGTGATAGACATTCACGGAATCAAAATTAATCCCTGATTTCTCAAACAGATTTCTGTTATGTAATTTTTAAAATCGGAGACCTTAAAATTGTTCGTTCTTCGGAAGGATCACTTAACTTCCTTTACCTTCGGTAAGGCCTTAACCTTCCTATTCCGGTTCCTAGTCCAATTATCGACCGTGGGTCGATTTTTTCCCCTGAAAACAGCTTGAATCGTTAGATTCGTATTTACTTTTTAGAATTATTTAGTCAAAATAGTCGGAATCGTTTTCAAGAAATAGTTTTTTTTTTCAGAGTTCAAGGGAGTAGCGTCCCCAAATTCGGAGCTAAAATTCATTTCTCCATTTCGCCTCGAGGTATGATTTTTCTGAACATGTATGCCAAATTTCGTCAAAATAGGCCCAGTAGTTTAGGCTCCACGCGTCTGTACAGACGACAGACAGTAATTTTTAAAAACAACTTTTTTTGGACTCAGGGTTGAGGTACGTGTAAATCCTTCAAAATCAAATTTTCGCGCCTTCACAATACGTACTGTGTAAAAATGTGATAAAGAAAGAAGAAATGGTTTAAATTTATATTGAACCGACAGTGGGCTACTTATTCCACTCTCATTAAAATCGGACGAGTATTTTTTTAAGGTTATGTGGTTCGCAAACGTTGACGCATAGACAGAAATTATACCAATATTGATGTTCTCTATGTCTGAAAGGGATATCTGTGCTAGTTTTTATATACATAGGGCATACAACTATTTCGTTCTTTAACATGATTTCAACAAGCCTTCCATTATCTCCGTTAACCTCGGAAGCGAAACAGAATAATATATTTAGAAATAAATAGAGGAAATTTGAGAATCATACTTAAGAGTCTTGTGCTCACCATGAGAGCTACTACGCTTACTATTATGCTTGCTACTATGCTTGCTACTATGCTTACTACTATGCTTACTACTGTGCTTACTACTTTGCTTGCTATTGTGCTTACTATGCGACCACTATACTGAGAAAAAACTGTTTTCTAAAACAGTTTTCTGAACAGAAAACTGTTTTCTGAAACACTACAAGAAAAAACCTGTTTTTCCTAACATGATTTGCCGTTAACTAAAATTACTTATATAAAAGTAATTTGTTCATTTTTAGATGAAAAGAAATAACTAGTATAATTTAATTATTAAAATGATCAACATAGCCTTAAGTCTTAAAAAAGATCCTGAGTTATATGCTGTGTATATTCACTGGTATAAAAAAAAATAATTTAATTTTTCTTATGTCATTAGTGGTGGGATTTCCGGTCCCTAGAGTGAGTTGAAGACAAACCTCCCTACTTCATTAAAAAAATCTCTATAAAATGAAAAATGTTTTAAATAATATAAATTGTGATAAACCTAAATCAAATAAGAGTAAAACGAGATACAAATTAAATCCTAAGGATTATACAAACAATCTAGATTTATCCATATACGGATTTATTAAATTTTTTATTTATTTTGTTTTTTTATTTCCTTCGCTTAAAAATTGTAGCTTGGTAGGAAAATCAGAGAGGAAAATAAAAATGAAGGAATGAAGTTTTTCCACATGGGAATATCTCTCTTTTCATACCAGTCAAGGATTTCCAAACAAAATGAAAAATGGAAGAATTAAAAATGAGCCGGAGATAGCACTGGAATGAAAGAGACTGAATGAAGAAAAGAGTCGAGGTTCTTATAATGAAAAATAATGGTGGTTTATAATGAAACTTCCATTATTATGATTTCAGACGCTTAATTCAACCATAATTCATTCAATAAGTTGTCATTATGCTAATGGACACACTTTGTATAATATATATATATATATATATATATATATAATTAATATACACACAATATATGGAACCTCTTTAGATTGATACTCCCTATGGTTTTTAGAGTATAAATGACTGACTAAATAACAATTAAGACAAAGGGATGTGTTGTCCAATGTAGTTTGGACAAAGGATTATAACACTTCTGTTTTTATAAGGGGAGTAACAGTATAAAGAAAAAGAACAGTATAAAGTAACCGTATAAAGTAGTCGTATTGTTTTACAATGTTTTTTTATCGAGATTAACGAAAAGTTAAATTACAATTTTTTTCGGAAAAATTTAATCGGCCTACCGTAAGATATTGAGAGTGAATTATTTCAAAATGTTAGGACTAACTGTTATGGGGTGAGGGGGAACATTTTTTAAATGAAATTTTGGCGCTAAAAACTTAATAGTTTACACAATTTCATATCTATATATCTGTACCAACTCTTCAGTAGCTTTAATTTGATACCTATCTCGAAAATTAAAAATGTTATTTGAACCGTACAGAGTGATAGACAGACAGACATAGGAATTAAACTATAAGGGATTCTTTTTTTTTGGTTTTACCAACGGAACCCTAAAAAAGGTTGTGCAATGTGTAAGAGAATCAGTGGAATAATTGTTACTAATTATCCAAATTTCATCAAAATCGGAGGAATAGTTTTTTTTAAATCAGGTGTAATAAAATGTTATTTCGAGCGATCCCAATACTTGCGTCACCTTAGGTTAAAGTTAAAGCTCGGGTGCAATAAAAATAAAAATCAGAAGATTGAATTATAATAATATCACTAAATGTCTATATGTAAGATACCGAAAGGAAAAGACACAAAAATAATTGTCGATACAACAGCTATTGAAATAATGAAAAAGAAATACAAATAAATATTAATGTAAAAACTAATTAAATATTATATTTACTGAAATTCTCTTGTAGAAGAAAACAGATTCAATCGAAGAAACAAGCATACCTAAAACATAACAATAAATCATAATTAATAATAAAATAACGGTCATAAAAGTCAAGTAATATAAATATAAATGTGAGTCAAATTATTTAAACTTCTTTTATAAGGAAGAAAGATCCTTATTCCATGGACTTATTACTAAGCACTTAGTACTTACTCGGAACTTGGGACAAAGCAGCATCCCTTTGGCTTAGTAGTTAATCAGAATAATATAATATAATGGATATTATCTATCTATATTATTAAAAAAGTTTTGTAAACAAACAAGTTCAGTGAGAGTGATATATACTTAACTGTTTGTAAGAGTGCGATAGGAGATAAGAGGGGTTAGGGGGAGGCAGGGGCGTATATAAGGGGGGTGCTGAGGGTGCTGCAGCACCCCCCAAAATTTGATTATAATTAAGACATAAACATAGATGATAACGCAAGTATTCCAAGAAAACTTGACTTTATTCTCCAATAGTTTTGTACATATTGCTAAATTCTTTTTTTCTCCAATATCTATGTGTGTATGTATTGCTAAATATTTTTTAAAGGCTGTTCTTTTTTTCATTTTAAAATTATAAATATTTACTATATTTTTACAACTTGCTGCCCAACAAAATATGTAGTAACACCATATTTTACAATTTTCTTCATATTACTTATATGTTTAAATGACACTATGTTTATTTATTTTTTTTAATTAAATATTAAATTTGTGTAAACAATTTTATGTCTTTTCAATGTCCTTTTACTTTGAAAAAATTAGTTCTTCTTGGCAGCCTACGGAATTATTGGTGTTAAATTAAAATACCTAAAAAACCAACCAAGTTCCCTACAAATTTTGAAAACTTTTAGCTCAACTTTGAACCAACAGTTTCTAAAATACTGTTAAGTATTGTTGAAAAAATAACAAGCAAATGTATAATAAATAATATTGAAATGTAGGAGGCTGCATGCATTTTCTCTACCTTTTATTCTATAACCCCCCCCCCCCCCCCCCCGGATGATCCTCAGCCTCCCCCGAAACTTTTTTCTATATAGGCCCCTGGGGGGAGGTCCTCGGGGGGAGAAAGGGGAGGTTCTCAGAGTAAATAGACTGTGTTGATAACACAGAAATAAAATGTCATAAGTGAATAAAATGTCGGCTACTATTTTGATAATTTATTATATCTATTTGAAGACCAATAAATCAAAACAAGCCTATACTTTTATTGGTAGCAAATAAAAAAATGTAATCTTAAATTATAACTTATAACGTTTAGTTTTGATAAAATTATCGGTCACTATTTAGATTAGTTATTATATTTTTTTCAACTCCATTAAATCAAAACAAACCATAATTTTTGTTGGTAACAAATAAAAAAATATGAGTGAGGCTCTCACGCATTAGAAGTGAAACTTAAGTTCTAGAAAGCATTGCTCTCTTTCATTTTTTGACGAATTTATTATTTCAGAATAAAGAAATGGTCATGGAAAATTGAAAAAAAAATTAAAACAATGTTTATATTATATATTATTATATTATCATTTATATAATCGAGTAGTGTCCCGACATGGCCGACCTACCTGGAAATGATGTGTTATTGCTACGCTAAGGCAACCACATTTATTCCAATAAAAATATATGTTTGTTTTGATTTGCTGGTCTTTAAATAGATATAATAACGACATTCCGTTACACAAATTTAATTTCAAACCTTTGGTTTTTATATTTATATTGGATCATACTTTTAATCATCATACTTTTAATAATTTACCTACCTAAAAATGTAATTGTTCTTCATTTTTCGGGCAAATTAAAAAAAAAAAAAAAAAAAAAAAATCACTCTTCCTTTAGAGCGCCATGGGCGCACGGGCCCCGGTTTTACTGAGTGGATATTTTTGTTCCGCGAGGTAACATCTTTATTTTAATTAAGTGCAAAAACTATTAAAGCGGTCGCGGACTTAAACTTTTAAAACGGTCGTCGGTTCTCATAGTAAATAGACAAAATAATTTTATTACTCTATGCTAGGCAGCGGCCGCGCAATGGCCGCTTTTGGGGGGTTGACGAGCGAAGCGAGTAGGGGGCGGAGCCCCCTAGTTTTTTAAACTAAACTATCGACTTTACCGAGAAAAAAATCTAAGGAGAATGTAGTGGGTTTGATAATGAAATAATAAAATGATGAAGCTTAGAGGAATCAATGGAATTTTCATTTGATATTCTGATGGTTAATTGTTTGATTGAATTATCTTTTGTATTGAAATCCAAACCTCTAATTATTTTAGCATTTAATCTTAATCATTGCTTCCTTTTCCTTCCCTCAATTACTGTATACAATTTATTTTCATACAATAAGTATGGCCAATTTCTTTTTAAATTTGGTCAGATGAATCGAACAAAACATTCTTTTATACATGGAGGTATTGTACATTAATCACATAATGACTGAGTTAATTGTTTTTAAACATATACGACTGTTCACTGTTCACATCTACAAAAGAAAAAAAAATCGTCTTATCACTCATCTTTAGTAATGATATAATATATTAGGACGTAGCAGAATGGTTTGCCCACTCCCAACTCATCCTGAATTCAAGGTCTAAACACCTACGTATCTGGTGAGTTCGAATCCGAGAGATGTGAGACATTTTTTATACTGATGATTCATTAAAGTAGATAAGTAATTACCAAATGATGTGTTGATAGGGACGTAGAAGAAAGAGATAATTGAAACAATGATTAAATTATCAATCACAATAACTAAAAGAATGATTTTGGTCCAATAATGAACTTATCAAAAGCATATTTAATCATAGATTGTAAGTTTTATTGGAACGAAGTTCCTTATGGCACGTTACAGCGTCTGAAGCCTGGGAGTGATTCCATAAAAACGACCGTCACCAAATCAACGGTCACAAAACCGAATGTCACAAAAACCAAACATCACACAATCGACCGATGACAATAACTTGGGTAAATGATAACTGATTTTGTTGAAATTTGAAGGAAATGTTCATTTTACTAATTCACAGGACGAGTACGTTAGACAACGTTAGCCACCCAAGCGTACGCGCTCAACGCTCGCGTAAACGTAAGCTTCAAATGTAAAATTGGAATCTTAGGAATGGGAAAAATTTTGACTTCATCTATTCAATGAGACAAACGACTTTTTTAAATATATATTTTTAGTAATACCAACACTGAAACAGCTATGAAGTGTTAAAGATCGCTAAAAACATTAATAAAACATTAAAGCGGACCTACACGTTAAAAATAGAGAAAACAACGTTTTTACCAATATCTTACGTTCTAACGTAACGATTTTAATAAAACTTCATACACATCGTCTAAAGTATAATTGAAAAAGACGTGTAAAATTTTAACGTGATACAAGCAGAAGTTATTGTGAAGTGAAGTAATATATTTCATAATATTTTAAATGGAGTAGGGACTCACTCTACAACAACCATCCTCTTTAACTACCAACTCATCATGATTAACTGTTTTCTCAATATACAATTCATATTAATTGCAAGGCGCTCGCTTCAGTTAAAAAAAATTTTTTTTTTCTTTTAATTTTGCCTTAACTCCTTTAAGTACAAACATTTTATCTCTTTTCTAACTCCGCCATGTATAAGTAGTTAGTATCGTATAACTTAGCAGTGTGATTTTATAATTTAAATTTAATGAAAAGCGTAAGTAACGAAGTGCCTACCGGGTGTCCCGCGACACCACATGTATTTTTATAATTATAAAATTGTTTAAAACTTACAGAATATATTATTAACGAGAAGGGTCAAACATGGTTGAATATCTCTTTCTTACGACTAATAAATAAAACAGGGGAAGCTTAGAATGAAGTTAATATGCCTGAAAACCCGATTCTATCTATAATAACCATTACAAGATTCGTAAAATTTAGTTTAAACAGCCCAAGCTCGAAACCCTATCTATTTCCAAAACGTGCTTCTAGTACGAATTTCAATATGTATTTTCAGACGATCGATAAAATAGGGGGGGGGGGGGAATAAAATTAATTTATCCTCAAACAGCCTTTCTCAATTAAAATAACACGTCCCACTAATGTAATATTTAATTATATTCTAGTAAGTACTA
This sequence comes from Gerris lacustris, assembly GCA_951217055.1. Classification (NCBI taxonomy): domain Eukaryota; kingdom Metazoa; phylum Arthropoda; class Insecta; order Hemiptera; family Gerridae; genus Gerris; species Gerris lacustris. The sequence goes on from OX578284.1 coordinate 16,130,219, forward strand.
AACATTAATGCTTTCCTCTAAAATATATCATGCTATTCTCATAATTGGAAATTAAAATTGAACAGAAATGTATGAAAATAGTTATAAAAAATAATCACATAAACTAAAATCTAAATAAATATAACGTTATTCAATAAAATACATAAATTATGACACAATGAAACAGGTAATATAAAATTATCGGGAAAAGACAGTTATTTTCAATTAGTCCGTAAAATACCAAATATAACTCCATGTATGAAATTAGTGAATGGAATTTACCTATCTCGTGCCTCCTTTCAATAAAATAAATAAATATTATAAATAAGTAATTACCTTCTCCGATTAAAAGCATTATATATATATATATATATATATATATATATATATATATATATATATATATATATATATATATTAATAACAAATTACGAAGGCTATTTAATTATACTTATAAATTATGTTATATGTATATTATTTTTAAAATAATTCTGAGTAATATTTATGCTAATGGTGAATTATAAAATTTAACGTACATTTATCTTCATTATAACTCAACTATTAAATCAAAACTATTTGCTTTCCTACAGCAATTGAATATAAAATTAAATGATTTCTTGCTCTTACCTATTAAGACAACAAAAAATTGTAAAAAGAAATTTAAAAAATTGTAGCAAAGAAATGTCACGAGCGGGTGTGGTAATAAACAGCAAAAAATGGAAAAATAATTTTTTAATGGATCAATAATAAACTAAGTGACAATATTTCAAGAGTATACAAGTACTTCACGACACACTGTCAAAAGTTGTTGGGGGTAGCGCTTCCAAATTTGTAGCTAAAATTCACCTCAGAGTATGATTGTTTCAACATAATGCCAAATATCATCTAAATCGGTCCAGTAGTTTAGGATCCACGCATAGACGGCAGATCAGATAACTGTTAATCATTTAAAAAAAAAAAACTCTTCTTTGGAGTAAGGGAACCATAAAACGTGTAAATACATAAATATCTCAAAATGTATCACAATACTTTCTACGTATAAGACAATTAAAAGGTTATTTACTTTCTTTGTGCATTGTGCATTTACTTTTGTTAACATGTCTAAGGCCTATCACTTAAATTTCAAATATACTTCTTTTATCTTTTATCTTTTTTGCTTCCGAGCTTACTGAAGGTAACGGAAGCTATGTGATCGTTCTGAAGAACGAAAATATTTTTGGTCTCCGATTTCAAAAATTCCAGGCAGAAACCGTTTCAGACATCAGAGAACATTTTTGGTTCCGTGTCTGTCAGACGGCCTGTTAACAGTCTGTCGCTCAATTTCTGCGAACCAACATATCTTAAAAACTACACGTCTGATTTTATGAAATTCGTATGGTAATTCATAACTAGCTCATTGTTGGTCCCATATAAGTTCCAACCTTCTACGCTCATTTGTTTCTCTTTCACATGCTCACAAACAAACATTTATTTACATCTATAGCTTCAAAAGTACTTACCTGACTTGCGATAAACTTTTATAGTTTATAGAAAGTAACCCACCGATAGCTACAGATTAATTGGAACCGTCTGCGCTTTTTAACTTTTGCTGAATTGATGCTTTAATTCATGTAATAAACCAAAACAATTTTGACAGATTAAAAATAGACTGTGGCACTTAGCTTCCTCGCATCCTATCACGAACCTACATTATTGATTTTATACTTTTACAAGTCATTATTGTCTAATTGTTCCCCCAATTTTTTAATCAGTCAAAATTGTTTTATAATTCTTTACATAAATTAAAGTATCAATTGAGCAAAAATTAAGGAGCGCAAACAGTTTTATCTTCGGACTACTTTCAATAAACTATAAAAGTTTCATACCAGCAGATAAGTACTTTTGAAGCTATAGGTGTAAATAAATGTATGTTTGTGCGCATGTGGAAGAGAAACAAATGAGCGCAGAATGTTGAAACTTATAAAAGATAAAGATAAAGATAATTTATTTACATTAAGTACAATTTTCCTTATGTACAATAGTAAATCGTCAATTATTGTATATTGATGAAACATAAATGTTCACAGTTATAAAACAATACACCACAGATTACTGCTTAGAGGTGTCAGTTTAAAATATTTATCCTTTAATTTAATTAACTACATGCTAATGAGACAATACAAACGATAATAATTGACATTTAAATAATTTAACAGGCATATCACAGTTTTATAACTTGGTAACAGACAGGACAAAACAAATTAAAAATAAAACAAGTTTATAAATAAATAATTATTTTATAAAATCACTAATTGTATAAAAGGGACTAGACAATAATAAATTTTTACACTCTCTAACAAAAACATCAAAATTGCTCACATTTTTAATATTAACAGGTAACTTGTTGTAAAAATGTATTCCATTATAATGACTGCTTTTTTTTTATAAAAATTAGTTGTATGCTTATTAATCTTCAAATCATTTTTATTTCTAGTACCATAGTCATAACTGTCAATATGGGGGATCAACAATAATCTAATTGTGACCTACCATACAAATTTCATTAAAACCGGACGTGTATTTTTTAAGATATTTTGGTTCGCAAAAATTGAATGACAGACCGACAGACAGATATGGAACCAAAAATGTTCCTTGATGTCTGAAACGGATTTCTGTCTTGGATTTTTGAAATCGGAGACCTAAAAATGTTTCGTTCTTCAGAACGATCACAGCTTCCGTTACCCATCGGTAAGCTCGGAAGCAAAAACTGGGGAAACAATTAAACAAATTAGACAATTATAGCTTGTATAAGCATAAAATCAATAAAGTACGTATGTAGCGGTATTTTTTAAATTCTAATTATTTAATATAGTTACCGTAGTTACCCGTTTATGTACTGGCAACGCCCTACATTATCTTAATTTAGCTGGCATACAATAACAGTTTTTCACAAATTAACGACGAAGTCTTTATCTTGATAAGTTAGAAAACAACAAATATGTATAAATGAACAAAATGTATAAACAAGCTGTGTTTTGAATTTTTAAGACGATTATACTGCAGTGTACACAAAGATTATGAGTTTTAAAGCTAAGTATTACATTTTGGACTAAGACCTCCCCTTATAACAAAAACTTGTGGACAAACATTGTTATATTTTCTGTAGAGCTTTGGTATAGTCTAAAGATTAACATTGTTACTTTTGTTTTGTACCTTTAACTTTTTTGAACGACTTTTAAACACAATACATTAATAGAAAAGTTATAAGAATCAAATGATAAAAGAAGAAAACGTTTAATATATAACATGGAGAAATTATATAGTATAAGATGTAGTACGAATTAGAATCATAAGGATTTCAATCTTGTACATGGGCTTAGAGATGAAAGTATAGATAAATGATAGATGATCTATGAAGATAGATTAAGAGTAGAGATGTTAAAGATAAAGTTAGAGATGAAAATGGTATTAGATCAGACATTCCTAAGCATTACCGCAACGTAAAATTGAAAAAAATAAATAGACTGCTAATTGGTATGACACATAGCTTCCTCGCATCCTATCATGTACTTTATTGATTTTATTCTTTTACAAGCCATTATTATCTAATTTATTTAATTGTTTCCCCCGATTTTTATTCTGTCATAATTGTTTTGATTTTTTACATAAATCAAAGTATCAATTTAACAAAAGTTAAATAGCCCAGACGGTTCAAATTAATCTGGGGCTATCTGCGGGTTACTTTCAATAAACTATAAAAGTTTCATACAAATCAGATAAGTACTTTTAAAGCTACAGGTGTAAATAAATGTATGTTTGTGCTCATGTGGAAGAGAAATAAATGAGAGTGGAAGTTTGAAACTTATATTGGACCAACAATGAGCAATTATGGCCTACCATCCAAATTTCATTAAAATCGGACGTGTAGTTTTTAAGATATGTTGGTTCGCAAAAATTGAACGACAAACCGACAGACAGACACGGAACCAAAAATGTTCCCTGATGTCTGAAACGGATTTCTGTCTTGGATTTTTGAAATCGGAGACCTAAAATCTTCTTCAGAACGATCACAGCTTCCGTTACCCTTCGGTAAGCTTGGATGCAAAAACGGGGGAAACAATTAAACAAATTGGACAATTATAGCTTGTAAAAGCATAAAATCAATAAAGTACGTATGTAGCAGTATTTTTTAAATTCTAATTATTTAATATAGTTACCCGTTTATGTACTGGCAACGCCCTACATTATCTTAATTTAGCTGGCATACAATAACAGTTTTTCTCAAATTAACGACGAAGTCTTTATCTTGATAAGTTAGAAAACAACAAATATGTATAAATGAACAAAATGTATAAACAAGCTGTGTTTTGAATTTTTAAGACGATTATACTGCAGTGTACACAAAGATTATGAGTTTTAAAGCTAAGTATTACATTTTGGACTAAGACCTCCCCTTATAACAAAAACTTGTGGACAAACATTGTTATATTTTCTGTAGAGCTTTGGTATAGTCTAAAGATTAACATTGTTACTTTTGTTTTGTACCTTTAACTTTTTTGAACGACTTTTAAACACAATACATTAATAGAAAAGTTATAAGAATCAAATGATAAAAGAAGAAAACGTTTAATATATAACATGGAGAAATTATATAGTATAAGATGTAGTACGAATTAGAATCATAAGGATTTCAATCTTGTACATGGGCTTAGAGATGAAAGTATAGATAAATGATAGATGATCTATGAAGATAGATTAAGAGTAGAGATGTTAAAGATAAAGTTAGAGATGAAAATGGTATTAGATCAGACATTCCTAAGCATTACCGCAACGTAAAATTGAAAAAAATAAATAGACTGCTAATTGGTATGACACATAGCTTCCTCGCATCCTATCATGTACTTTATTGATTTTATTCTTTTACAAGCCATTATTATCTAATTTATTTAATTGTTTCCCCCGATTTTTATTCTGTCATAATTGTTTTGATTTTTTACATAAATCAAAGTATCAATTTAACAAAAGTTAAATAGCCCAGACGGTTCAAATTAATCTGGGGCTATCTGCGGGTTACTTTCAATAAACTATAAAAGTTTCATACAAATCAGATAAGTACTTTTAAAGCTACAGGTGTAAATAAATGTATGTTTGTGCTCATGTGGAAGAGAAATAAATGAGAGTGGAAGTTTGAAACTTATATTGGACCAACAATGAGCAATTATGGCCTACCATCCAAATTTCATTAAAATCGGACGTGTAGTTTTTAAGATATGTTGGTTCGCAAAAATTGAACGACAAACCGACAGACAGACACGGAACCAAAAATGTTCCCTGATGTCTGAAACGGATTTCTGTCTTGGAATTTTTGAAATTGGAGAGTTAAATTTTTTTCGTTCTTCGGAACGATCACATACTTCCGTTACCGTCGGTATTCTCGGAAGCAATATTTGACCAATCACGACGGTTCCGTTGCCTTTGATAAGCTCGGAAGCAAAAAAATAATAAAAACGAATTCAAATCTCGAAGTCGTTAATTTAATTTTATATCTTTATTTTCTTGTGAAAAATATTTTTTTTACAAGAAAATATTTTACGAACAGGGGAACAAATATTAAACAAAATATTTCCGTTATATGTTGAGAATAAAGCTAAGAGAATACGCGAAAATGCTCTTATTTTCGAGTCGTTTTCACAACAGAGCAGTAGAGCAAACATAATTCTAAGCTAAATACTGAAGAATGGAGCAGCTCAGATGGGTCTGCGCCAGACTGCGTAAGCTTTACGGTACACTACTCTTTCGCGAGAACATTTAAATGGGATGGAAACACACATTTTTAAAGAATAGGGAAGGCCATCGGAGGTTCAGCCACCATGACCTCTTCACTCTAAAGACTTTTCCACTCTAAAGCCCATGCACATGGAAGAGTCGAATCTCGTTGGTTGAACTTCTACCGAACAGTTTAAAACAGTACACACTTTATATTCAAGCAGGGAAAGCAGCAAACTCTAGCACAGGGAAACAGAGGTGTCCCGACCACTCCAAGTCTTATTCCTACAGTATTTTTAAGCTGACTAAATAGAAATAAAAAAACGTTTCTACCATAAGCAGTAACTTTACTGCACAATGCAGCTTTTTAATGATAGCTTATGTTTAAATATGAGTCAGATACAAATAATTTCTCACAACCAGTTAGCATTTATCAATTTAATTACTTTAGATGAAGAACAAATAAGAATAACTACAAATGCACAAATGATTGATAACTTTCTTCGACAATAATAATTGTCAGCCAGCTTTCAGGTTTTAAAATGGCATTTTTATGGCGTTTGTTTTGGTCTTAGTTAGTACTTGAATCATATAAATAATAATTAGGGGAGCAATCACGCCCTTAATATTCCCATTTTACCAACCCCGTGGTAGAGTTCCAGCCACTTTACACATACATACCACAACAATGTATACAATGTACCACCGAAAAGAGTTTTCCTCCAGAATGGAGAAAACATTAGCATTGCACCCTAGTTTATAGGGAGGAATGGAACCCATTACAGCCTAGTTGTGAAAATGAGGGAGGAAAGCAAAAATCAGGGCGGAAAGTATAACAGTAGAGCTAACCTATTATTATTTAAAATAATCAGAGTTTTTTGTTTTGTAATAAATAGCAGTTTTGTTTAACTGAATGACAAAACAGGTTAACAGCTTTTTTTTAAAAAAAAATTATTAGAGAGAATTTTAGTCATTTTAAAATGTCCTATGACTTCATAACTGTGTTTACAAGACTTACAGAAAAGAGGTAGGTTACGTCTTTTATCAGGTTATATTTATGTTTTTGATTACTCGTATTTTAGAGATAAACACAAATAAATTAAAATAGACTGCCAATTAGTGTGGCACATAGCTTCCTCGAATCCTACCATGTACTTTATTGTTATAATGTTTATTGTGTAAAAACTATTAATAGTTTTAGCGATCTTTAACACTTCATAGCGGTGTCGCTGTTAGTTTTACTGAAAAATTGTATTTGAAAAAAAGTTTTGTCTCATTGAATAGATAAAGTTAGATTTTTTTCCTGACCTCAAATTCCAATTTTAAATTTAAAGTTCACGTTTACGCGAGCGTTGCTCGTGAACGCTTGGACGGATAACGTTGTCCAACGAACTCGTCCTGGGCATTGGTAAAATGAACATGTCTACCAAATTACAACAAAATCGCTTGACATTTACTCAAGTTATCGTCGCACGTTTCATAATTCGCGGACACACAGACCGACAGACAGACAGACAGACAGACAGACAGACAGACACGATACCAAAAATGTTCCCTGATGTCTGAAACGGATTTCTGCCTTGGAATTTTTAAAATCGGAGGCATCAAAGTTTTTCGTTCTCAAAAGTGAACACAATGCTTCCGTTACCTTCGGTAAGCTCGGAAGCAAAATAAAGTAAAAAAGACCAGTCATGAACCATGACTAAAGGAGAAAATTTTCTAAGAAATCTGCGAATTATTATGATAATATAGGAAAAGTTTGGTTTAGAATTTGGATGAGTGAAAGAAACAATTTGGTACACAGGGGTACGGGGTACAAAAGTCAAAATAGTGTACACCTTTCAAGGTGCATATCGTTGGAAAGCTCTTTAAAAGTACAGTAATTGTTGTAATGTACACTTGTCATATTTTCATATAAGGGGGGGGGGGGGGGGAGGAGAAAACACGTATTTATGCTATTTTTTACCCTAATTTGTCAAAATTTGACTCCTAAATTAACTCCAAAAATGCTGGCCAACGAAATCATCCTTTCTTTTGATATTACTGACATTTTAAAATTTGTTTGGATTTTTTAAGTGCATCTTAGCGTGAGATATCGCCTGGAGTGACACATACATAAATACATACATATATATACATACATACATAAAAAAAGTTTAATTTCAGGAATCGATTAAGAATGGTCTAAAACGGATTTCCATGGAGGATATTTTCAAAAATTTGTATTACAAAATTTTTGAAGCCATTGAAATAGCTTAATTTTGTGCGAAAACTCGCTAATAGGTGATACAACAACAGTGACAGATTAAAGTATCTCGTCTTTTCACATTACAATTTTATACGTGCGCATGAGCAGTAGGTTTGACCTCGGCAAGACGTATAACATTAATTGCACTTTACGTCTTATTTAAACTCTCTAATCTATTAATTTATTTAGTTTACGTTTTTGGATTTGAAAAATGTTATAATTTTTTTTTCCTTTATTTGGTACTGGAAAGTTATTATTCAGTTAGTAATTTTGTAGTATTGATTAACATTTGAATTATTATTATAGTTACATAGTTATAGAATTTTATTATAGAAATCAAAGAAGACATAGTTGGAATTGATGAATAGTAAATTTAATTTTCATTCTTTTTAGCGAATTTTCGAAGAAAATTAAGCTATTGCAATGGCTTCAAAATTTTTATGATTGCGAATTTTTGAAAATTTTCTCTATGAAAATCGGTTTTAGACCATTCTTAATCGATTCCTGAAATTTAACATTTTTTTTTTTATGTATATATGTATGTGTCACTCCAGACGATATCTCACGTTAGGATGCACTTAAAAAATCACCAAGGTGTAGGATCCTTGTTTTTCCCTCGAATCATAGATGTAAATCAGAGTACCAGGGTGAAGGATCCATGTTCTGCCCTCCATTCATAGATGTAAATCAGAGTACCAGGGTGAAGGATCCTTTTTCTGCCCTCGATTCATAGATGTAAATCAGAGTACCAGGGTGAAGGATCCTTGTTCTGCCCTCGATTGATAGATGTAAATCAGAGTACCAGGGTGAAGGATCCTTTTTCTGCCCTCGATTGATAGATGTAAATCAGAGTACCAGGGTGAAGGATCCTTGTTCTGCCCTCGATTGATAGATGTAAATCAGAGTACCAGGGTGAAGGATCCTTGTTCTGCTCTCGATTCATAAATGCAAAACAGAGTACAAAGGCATGGGATCCTTGTTCCACTCCCGAACTTTAAATGGGCGAGCAGACGGGGCAAGTGACTTAACCACCACGGACACACGGGCTTTCTTTCTTTTTGATATACCATTGATAATATCAACTCCACTTACGCATATATTCTACTTGATCAAGATTACCCTTTTGAACGTTAATTGGTAACGTTCAAAAATAACGTATAAGTAAATTTTCAACAAATATTAATTCAATAATTGAAATTATCATTACAAAATAATTCAATCACATATAACTTCAATTACAACGATCTCTTTCATTTATACGTATTAAATCTTAATTTGATTAAATCCGATTGTTGCCCACGTGTTCTATTAAGTACATTTCAATTACTTCGAAAACAAATAGAGACATACATTTAATTAGTAATATTGTCGATGAATGAGAATTAATAAGTTTATTACTTTCCTCAATTTAAATAATTAAATGTTTATCTTTTCATTACAATTTCCATTACTTAAATGATAAAAGTTCTATAATACTTCTAATTTCTGTGAATGGACTGGACACTGACCTTTTAACAATTCTAAGACAAAGAAAAACAAAATGTTTATTATATTCTTTATATATATTTATATAATATTTTTTTTATGTTAGGTTCATTTTCTAATTATCTCGGATTTACAGCTCTTTCATTTAGTACCGTGAAAGTTGGCAGGGTTTCTCTTATTAAGTTAGTAAATAGATACTTTCTTAAAAACTTAATAGTATAAATTATAATAACTTTTACAAAATTATTCCATTAACTTAATTAATTTTAAAGTTGAAGTGAGATCGTTCAACTAAAGGCTAAAATGACTGGATTCATTTTTCTGAATGATTTTATGCTCAGTGACTTTAAAAGTAAAATTTGTAAATAATCAGGCCTCCAAAACGTCTGAAAATCTAAATGAACTCAAGTTTTATTCCTCTAAGCTTTGCGTGACTTCAGTCTGTACAAATTACTTCAAGTTTTTTCCCCAATTAATATAAGTGTTTTCCTCTTAAAGCTTATCTGTTTTGAGCAACTCCGTATAATGTAACCGCTGTTGCGTGCATACATTATGTTTGATTCACTCCAAACCTTACCTTCCGTGTACAGCACTGACAAGACAAGACACTGCCTGGCCTCATCACCTAACCAATTACATTTAAACTCAACGCAAAAACAACAAAACGCCAACGTAACAACAACAAAGCTCTTAAAAAAAAGGTCTTTTTAATTCCAAAAAAAATAGACTGCCAATTAGTGTGGCACATAGCTTCCTCGCATCCTATCATGTACTTTATTATTATATTAACATTAAAATTATTGTTATATTGTTAATGGTGTAAAAACTATTAATAGTTTTAGCGATCTTTAACACTTCATAGCAATGTCGCTGTTGGTTTTACTAACAAATTGTATTTGAAAAAAATTTTTGTCTCATTGAATATATGAAGTTAGATTTTTTTCCCGACCTAAAACTCCAATTTAAAATTTGAAGTTCACGTTTACGCGAGCGTTGCTCGTTAACGCTTGG